>VZTV01033115.1:0-23454 GCA_013400875.1 Anhinga rufa | reverse complement strand
GGGGGGGAGAAAAAAGTGTAGTGCAGAATCTAAACTTCACCTGAATCACCCCTTAGTAATTATACGTACTCCAAAGCCAGGAACTCAGTATGTCATGTGAGTGAAGGAGGAACGTGGGTCTCATTTGGCTTTGACTGTTGTAACAAACTGCACCATAATTCTATGTTGGAATAACCCTAACGTCAATCTGGTTGTGCCTGTAACTGCATATCGCATAGCTGTGAAATATTCTGCTGTGTTTCCTTTGCCCTGTGTACAGGAGTTACTGCACCCGCCTGCCAGGAGGCAGTGCTGTGGCTGAGTCCCAGGCACCTGGGCATGCACAAGAGCTGCAGCCACAGCCGCCTGTGGGAGGACCGTAAGGTGTGCCACTTACCTGGGACATTAAATGCTGATGTTTGAAGAAGTGCCAAAGGGAAACAAAATTACTTGTTTAGTCCACTGATATTTTCCTTTGTCTGGTAGAGAAGTCCATGTGGCATGGACTCTACCAGAAATCAGTGGACAAGAGTGTGAGGAGTTGGGTGTAACTGATGCAGGGGTGGCAGGCAAAAATGAGGACAGGCTATTCTGCCATTGGTGTCTTCTGGGGGGTGTTAATGAACGGATGCTTCCCTGGGAATGAAATACGGAGGGATACTGTGCTAAAGCTGGCATGGTTCAGCCTTCAGACACTGCTGTTTGCCCATGTATCTTAAGGTCCATGGCCTCCTACACCTCAGACACTGCAAATGAAAGAGTAGTAACCAGTGGCCACACTTACCAGTGATCACTGAAACCCCAGTGTGAGTCATCCAAGACCTTGCTCTGCTTTCTCCTCCCTCGTGAGTTCTTCAATGCCGTCGCTATCTTTCACCACTCTCCCAGCTTTCATCTGATCTGCAGTGCATCAGCAGGAGGAAAACATGCAGGGCAGCTGGCTCTGCCATGCCTGGAAAGGAGAGATGAAGCAGGGAAGCTGGAGCAGACTAACTGACCTATGTCCCAGAGTAGCAAAAGGAGTCAGAGTCCTAAACTGTGGCTCACCGGTTAGCCCAGAGCAGCTGCTGTGACCACCCTTGTTCTAGAGAATATTGATTTTTATAATTTTCACTGTTCCTTTTCCCCCTTTTGTTGCTGCTTGCACTTTATTCACCTTGGTTGGGGTCAGAGAGACAAAGCTATGAGCTGGCTTAGGCACTCTTTGGACCATAGGTGCGGCAGCGATGCTGCCCAAGGAGCTGGCTGATCAGATAGGTGAATCTGCACTGAGCTTTCTGCTGCCAAGGCAGGCCTGGGAGCAGTATCCAGCCACTGAGTTGAAGCTTAACATAGGTTTGCTCAAGCGACCTGTGGTGGCTGCAATGTAGACATATGGTCTGTTTTGCTGGAGGCCAAAAAGTAACATTATTTATATCTCAGTCTTAAGCATGGAACTGGACTCTTATTCCTCACCAAGACGAGTAAGATGAAATAAGAGGCTCTTATTCTTAACCTCTCTTTCCTCCGCTCCCTCTCCAAAAGAAGGATTTTAGTTGTTTTCTATTATGTTTGTTTTGAACAATCATGTGGTTTAAATGCGAAAGTGTCTGACGTGAAAAATACCTCTCAGCACTCTGACAGAAGTTGACTAATATCTCAGTAGGATGAAGTCCCTGCATTTGCAAGCACAGCACTGGTGTTTTCTGTTCAAAGTTGTACAGTGAGCCAGACATATAACCACTAGTATTTAATTGAAAATTAATACAGAAATTCTTACCTGCTTCTGTGCACATACCACCTCTGGACAAAATGGTTGAGCGGAGCCCATGTCCTTTTAAAAAAAGGCAGTCTCTGTCTTGGAATGACATCCTGGTAAACAGGAGATGCAATCCTATCATTTTATTATCCTTCTAGAGTGAAGTGAAATTGAATTAAGTACTGAGGAGAAAAAAAAAATCAATACAGTATCGTGGAGTCTCCCCTAAATTTATCTGGGAATCTTATTTGTGCTAGAAGCTTCAGTCTGTTGTCACTGGCATCTCACTCTGGAGCCCAAAATGCACTCAGAGCACAGGAATATCTTCACCGAAGCTCATAAATGGGGCAGGGCAACACACTGAGCGGGACCCAAAAGTCTGCAGCCTTAAGAGATGGGGGCAGTGCACACAGCGGCTTGGGAGGAATGCACTGCTGGTGCTCCTGATGATTCTTGTAGCCTCAAAAGAAGCGTTGATGCTGATTTTCCTCCCTCCCGCATAAAGAATAGCTAGGAAGCAGCACCAAACACATGGATGGCTGTCACCCGCAGAGGTGCGCAGGGCTTTCCCCAAACACAGCTCCAAAGAAATTTTTGCTGTGATAATACACAATGTGCCTGAGGCCAGATTTTCACTGCTGAATGGGTCCTTGCGCTGTGAGCAGACTCCTTGAAGTCAGTGGGAGTCCACGCAGAGTAATGTGTTATTCACTATGAGTAAATGCATCACAACGTGTTTCAAATAATATCCAAAGGCCCAAATCCAAAAAGCACATCTCCAGCTGCTAGAAACTGCATCAGGAGAGAAGTTTCCCTGATTTCAATAGCATCACCTGCAAGGACAGAATTACCCACATCCGTAAGTCGATCAGGGCCTTGAAGCATATTTCTCCTGGGGCAAGGGTTGTATATCTGCATTTTGTGATCATAATTGGATATTCTGCCTGTGCTGAAATCACAATAATAGACCCAATCTCTTGAATCTGGAAGAAGGCTCACAAGCCTGCTTTTTTGTCCTGCTCTATTTTCATAGGCCAAATACCTGCTATAGGAAAACCCCCATACTTTCTGCTTTGTGTACTGCTAGAAATGTTCCAGTTCCAAAGGTTTATTCCATAACCAATAATTAAGTGCACTGTCAGACCATAAAATGTATATTGAAAGCAAGCAAATTATACAGGAGCATGTCTTATTTGTTTCTCCATAAAGTAATTTTTTGCAGTAAACAAGCACAGCAAGGTTTGAATCCTACCGCTCTTTTATTAAAAGTATTATTTGGATTCTACATTATTTTCATATCCATGGTGAAATATTTTTAGTTAGGAAAGAAGATTTATGTAAAGAAGTGCTTATACCTGTAAATCCATAATGCTGGGACATATAGGATATATTAGGCACTTCTGGTCGTTGAAGTTATAGATTCTCTTCCTCAATCTGAGGAAAGCGTGTGTGGGGAGACAGTTATCAGTGAAAGTATCTATCACAAAACAACATCTCTAATACTAATATATTAGTAGTTCCACACATGAAATTTGAGAAAGATGATTTCCTTTTCTTCCCTTTCCCTGTCCCAAAATTGCCACCTATTTCGTACCTATTTGAAGGTAGAAGGTATCAGCTGCCTTTGATCTTCAACAGGAAAACTCAGAAGCAAATGACAAGGTATAAAGGATATTTTCAATAGATACTTAATGTTTCCCCAAATAGGTGCAGCCTGGAGGAGCAGAGGCCAGCAACGAACGTGTGCTCTAGAAACTCCATCTTCCTGCAGTGGTGCATAATTTGCATTCATTGTGTCTATAGCCATTACATCCGGCACTAGCCTGGGCTTCTCTAAGCAACTGGAAGATGCCACAGTTGTATCAAAAGTTTTGCTTTGTCTGTCGGTGAATTGGGCTTTCTGTCTTTGAGTAGAGTGCCCCTTTATCAGGTGTTCAATAGACATTTTTTTCAAGGCCGATTGCACAGCAAAGGCTCTCTGTTTAAAAATTTTAGCATTGCACAGAGAGCATTCTGCAACCTGGAAGTGATTATACATTTGAAGGTATTTCAACAACATTTGAAATGCTGAGTTGCATTTTGATAAGTCAGATTTCAAGTTGTGGTTAGTTATACAAACCAAAAACAGCTTTTTAAGGACGTTCAGCCAAATGGTTTGCTTTTATACTAAAATGTAGACAGAGAGCAAACCGACAAAAGTTCAGTTTTAGTTGGGAAATTATTGCTTAAAAATAATTCAAAATTTTCACATACCTGCAATGTGAGATGGAGAAAAAATCTTGGCGTGATTTGGTCTGAAGCTTTGTTAGCAGATTTTTTTTTTCCTTCTCCTCATGGAATACTGTGAAGTCCTGTGAGACAGCTGCCTTGTTATACTGGTGAGTGTCCTGCAACACACTGTCTGCATTAGCCTCCAGAACAGAACTGCTTTGGGGCTTTCTGTCCTGGGGCAAAACATGTGTAACAATAATTTACCTGTTTCACTGTACATTTTATTAAAAAATATGATATATTATATATATGTAAATTGTATTATATAATTATATATACTATCTATGATATATATATAGTATATTCTATATAAAATATAAAAAAAATATGGGCAATTGAGTCCACTGTCTGCACACCTTCTAAAAGGGGAGACTGTTCTGACACACAGAAACTTCAGGAACCCTCTATTCTTCAGGAACCAATTTTCTAAACATTTGAGCGACTATTTCCACAGTGGTTCTCAGGCTAAAAGTGAGTAAAATGTAACCATTTTTACTACTACCCGGAATAGCATAATTATTGCCCACCATTTTCATATACTCATGAATATGCATGTACTACTACTTCAGTCACAAAATGAAAGAAATGTGAGAAAACTAACTTTTGTCTGCAGAATATGTTAGATATTTCACTTACAGGAATCCATGAAGAGAGATATTTCCCCCCCTCCAGATTCTACCAACAATGGAAATTGATTCCCTGCGCTCTTCAGAGAAAAGGTGTTTGGCATAGCTGCAAAGCGGATCTGTCTAATAATAATGCATGCATAGATAATGCATACATGTGTATATACACACAATAAAGTACCTTTGCTTGGAAAAGCTACTGGAGGCGTAATCAGCATTTTGCTTGGGCCTACCTGACCTAGCGCTGAGCATAGCTGCCGGAGATGCCAGGAAGTGAAAAAGAGACAGTCTCACCGACCACAGCAAAACCACCTGTGGCACCATCTACCAATTATTTCTCATTGCTTATGCATACTAAAGAGGACTTGGCAATCCTACACGTGGTTGTATCAGTCAGCATCAAAGTAGGTCCAAGCCGATGGTTTGAAGAATATATTCCTTATGCTTTTTACCTCTTCCTGTCCGCCAGGTCTCTCCTCGGGTCCCCACCCCCAGGAGACATTTGCTGGTGAGGGAGAAACTTGCACCACTGTTGCAGGAATTGAGAAACGGGCTATCGCCGGTCCCAGCAGGAGCTGGTGTTGCCTACCTGACCGGCTTACCAAGCAGTGGGGGGACACAGTGCATTTTCAGTGCCGCTGCTTACATTAGGACACAGGCAGAAAGGTTCTTACGTAGTGCCGTCAATGCTGACTGCCTCACTTGTTTAAAAATGAGCCTGCAAAATTTATTAGATGGAGCCATCTGCTTCTCTGCCATTCTCCTACACTACTCCTGACAGTGACTGACAGGACAGAAACAATGAATTTACAACAGTGGGTGAGAATCAATTACATTTCTGGTCCCTCTTCCAGAGCTGCTGGAGCCCTTAGAGTGCAACCTGGAGTATCTGGTAACATGCCACAGTCACTTTTACTTTGCTCCTTGCAAGATCTACTGAAAAAGAGCCTGCAAAGGAGTTAAGTGTTTGCAATCATTATTGTTAATTGAGCTAATGAACGGGGAGCTTCACTGTAACAGCCCAGTGGTTTTCTTTCATTTTTAAAAGGAACCCATTTAAAGGTCATTTGGATCTTATTGAGATACAGTGGCTGATTTCAATAGGTTTTGAATACAGCTATGAGTGTATCTTCTTTGAATAAGAGTTTTCATTAACTGATTCCAGTCTGGAACATGCATTTTTTGTCACAAATACATAATCTTCCTGGCAAAATGGCTGTTGGTTGTGAACGCTTCTTTTGACTATGTTTATTCCATTACTAATGAAAACTGAAAACTTTGTGATTTTTTTCTGATATTTACCTGATGTGAAAATCAGGTGCAAAAAATTAGAGAGTTTTGTCACAAGAAGAGAAGAAATCACTTTGATTCACTTGTATTGCAAAAGAAATGTATTAATTATGGTCCTTCCACTCCAGATCTAAAAAAGGAACCATATGTCCCAAACGTTGGCTACTTTTCAAACTATGCCAGTTGATCTAACTAACAATAATACTTTTGCCTGCAAATCAAATGTGAGATGACAATGGGCCCAAGTTGAAGCACAGGAAGTTCCACTTAAATATGAGGAAAAACTTCTTTCCTGTGAGGGTGCCAGAGCAGTGGCACAGGCTGCCCAGAGAGGCTGTGGAGTCTCCTTCCCTGGAGACATTCAACACCCGCCTGGATGCGGTCCTGTGCCCCCTGCTCTAGGTGTGCCTGCTCATGCAGGGGGGCTGGACAAGATGATCTCTGGAGGTCCCTTCCAACCCCTGCCGTTCTGTGATCCTGTGATGACAGAAATATGGACTCTGTTGAAGTTATTCAGTGATTTAAAGCAGCAGTGTAGCTGATTTGTTTCATCTACTCTAACAGATAAAACAGGTGTTAAGAAGTTGCTGCCATTTCTAAAAGCTGATTCATGTGTCCTTAGGAGTTAGTTGGTTACCTGCTGCATATGCTATGTATATTTTTGGTAGGTGTGGAATGGAGGAAGCCATTCATGAGGAAAGAGAAACACCAACAGTACCTCAGCAGAGAGAGGAGCCCTTGGTCTAGCAGCTGGGTAACGTTCTTGTTGAACGCAGGCACCTACCCTTGCAGTGCTGACATGCTCGGTGGTGCACACAAGATCTGCTAAATTAGATCCGCTTCTCTCATTAGCCTACCCACCCTTGCCAAGGGCCTATCTTCACCCCAGGCTGGCTGCGCTGCATGAGCTTCCTCTTCTCCTGGCAAGCAGCACCCCACTGGCATCTTGCTGGCCAAGCAGCTACTGGTAGTGGCTGGCTGTCCCGGGGTGAAAAGTCCTGAGACCATGAACTCTAACTCCCTCTTGAGCAGGGTACATCCTGTTGGACAGCTCATGGGCTCTATCTGCCTAATGCATTGCTGGTGCTGCTGGGATGGCCACCCCCTCGTAGCCGTGCTCACCACAGGCTGGAAAACAGCGAGCGCGGGTAGGCCAAAACTGGGCAGCATCCCGTCTGTGTTGGCTGCCACCACCACTGATGCAGGGCTGCCCATATGACCAGCACTAGCCTTCTTGGGGGCTTGTTTCATCTGTTACTGTATGGTCAGCTGCTCTTCTCTATTTTAGGATCCTCTGTGAGTGGCAGCTATACTCATGCACATTTAAGAGGGCCCAAGCCCAAGGCAGGGCAGTGCCCAGGTTGACTTGGTGACCCATGCTGGAGCTGACAGGTGCTGGAGAAGTCATCGTGCCTATATGGAGGCTTGCAAAGTAGGCCGAAAAAAAGATTTAGGATAGGGTGTGCCTTAAACCATGCCCATCTCAGGGCAGAGTGCCAGGAGCTACCACTCTTAAAAATTTGCAAGCCTCTAGACCCTTCTGGAGATGGATGCCTAAAATACTTGTATTTTCCTCTGTTTGGTATTTTTAAAGTATTTCGGTGTTTTGAATATGTCAGTAGCCAGCTCATGCAGCCAGGTGGCAAAAGGCTGTTCCCTGCTCAAGACGTCTTAGGTCAGCGTCTCCCACCTCCCCAGGCTGTAACACAGAATCACAGAATGGTAGGGGTTGGAAGGGACCTCAAGAGATCATCATCTTGTCCAACCCCCGTGCGTGAGCAGGCACACCTAGAGCAGGGGGCACAGGACCGCGTCCAGGCGGGGTGTGAATGTCTCCAGGGAAGGAGACTCCACAACCTCTCTGGGCAGGCTGTGCCACTGCTCTGGCACCCTCACAGGAAAGAAGGTTTTCCTCATATTTAAGTGGAACTTCCTGTGTTCCAACTTGTGCCCATTGCCCCTTGTCCTGTCATCGGGCACCACTGAAAAGAGTCCAGTCCCATTCTCCTGGGACATGCCCTTCAGATACTTATAAGCATTGACAAGGTCCCCCCTCAGTCTTCTCCAGGCTGAACAAACCCAGGTCTCTCAGCCTTTCCTCATAAGGGAGATGCTCCAGTCCCTTGATCATCCTTGTGGCTCTCCTCTGGACTTGTTCCAGCAGCTCCCTGTCCTTCTTGAACTGGGGGGCCCAGAACTGGACACAATACTCCAAATGCAGCCTCACCAGGGCAGAGTAGAAGGGCAGGATAACCTCCCTCGACCTGCTGGCCACACTCCTTTTAATACAGCCCAGGATACCCTTGGCCTTCTTGGCCACAAGGGCACAGTGCTGGCTCAGGGTCAGCTTGCTGTCCACCAGCACTCCCAGGTCCTTCTCAGCAGAGCTGCTTTCCAGTAGGTCAAACACATGGAGAGATGGTACTTGGGGCACTCACGCTTCTCCTGGAGAAGCTGTCCCTCTTTTCATGGCATTGCTAAACATCTAAAGAGATCACGGGTAACCCAGGGACAGCACAGTCACAGCGTTCCTCTGGGGACAGGGGATGGGCTGCGCTCCAAGCCCTTCCCCTGGAGCACATCTCAGATCCTGCCTCCCCATGCACAAACTCACCAGCTGTAACCATGGCTTTGTGGCAAGTTCATTCTTGTGCTCTTTGTCGCCCTCAATAAACATTTGTTTATCCCATGCAAAGAGGAACAGCATAAAGAGGGGACTGTGCCTTCCTGGAGAAAGGCAGTCACGTACGCGTCGCTGTCGCGGCACATTCCTGGGCAGGAGTTTGACGTCGCCCGCGAATCAGGATCTGCTGGTGGGACAGGCAGAGGAGCACCCAGCCTGCAACTCCTGGACTCCCCGGGGAAGGGAGGTGTGTGATAAGAGACCAACCCCCCGCGCTGCTCAGCATCATCAAGGTAGGAGCATGTCAGGGCATGCTGAGAAGGAGAACGTGAAGACCCTGAAAAATGTGAGTTTGGGAAATACTGGCATATTCAAAATGAAACTTCTTTGTCAATTTTGGGGAAAAGGAAAGCTACAGAAAGCGTTCATCTATTGTTTGTGAGTAGTTTGTGATATCAGGAAGTACAAAGTAGATACAGTGAAACAAAGAAGTATTTGCACATTGTTAGATTAGATCACCACAGAAAGTGAGAAAGAAACATAATGTTGTTCTGAACAACGTGACTGGACGATGATTGTATTCTTAAGCCTGCAAGACACAAATGAGTGATTTATAAAAGAAAGGGGAGAAAAATGTCATGTTATCTGTTGGAATTGCTGCAACGTCATGAAAGTGATTCACAGAAATACCCACAACTCACCAAGAAATACCGCCTGCGTCTGATCCCGTCGTAGCAGAAGAAAGCTGGCATGTGCAGAGCTTCTCATTGAAAGCACTGAGCACATCCTCCTCCCTCTTCTGCCTAACCCGGTGGCGTAGAAAAGCACTTTTATCTTTCACTGAAGTCAAGAGTTGAGATCATTTAACATCTACCTGAACTGTCTTGCATCTTGCAAAATTCGGTGCTACAGGCTTTTATTTTTTTTTTTTACCCCTGCTGTGCAGGGTACCTGCTGCCCTTGCATGAGAGCAACTACTAGAAAGCAGAGGCTGAGGTATTTTCTGATATTCTCTGGAGCGGTTCATCTCTAGCTCCAGCAATCTGTGTTTTCTTTTTATAACAGCACCTCTCCCCTGTGGTATCTTAGCACTTGCTAAGAGGTAATCTCGGAGAGTAAATTCATGTCCACTCCTCTGAGTTGCCTAGATTGGATTTGTCCTTTAATTCCATGTTCTGGTGGGATTGCTTATGTAACGGATTTTTTTTTCTTCATTAAACGAAGGTTATAATTCCATGGTATGGAGAATTAAGCAAACATTTCATATCATAAAACTACATCCTGTGGGTGTGATGGGCTTTGGGCCAGCATCTCTGAACAGAAAAATGTATTTTGTCATTTTGAGGAATTAGGAAATCAGACAGATTGCACAGGGATGAGAAATAGTAAATGTGTTTCATTAAAAATTATTTTCTCAAGATGCTTTCAACAAAAATATTGAATATTGGAAATGTCATTACACCTTTTTCAGCATTGCAAATGTAGGCCAGCAGGCCTGTTTTAAAGGAATAAGGGGGAGGAATAGAAACAAAAGTGGATAAAAAGCTTCCAAAAAATCCCTAATGTATATTTAGTTTTTAGGCAAACAATCAGTTTAACACATGTTGATGAAGAGGATGATTTCTTTCCATTCAGAAAAAGGACTTTGCATGCATAGTTTTGAATGGCTGCATGAGGGACATATGCATAGTGTTATTTTGGTGTCTTGTGTTGGGGTGGTTTACCAAGGAGCAGTGAAAACCACCTGTGAGCAAGCTGGTGAGCTGCCCTCTCTGATTCTCCCCAGAAATGCTCATTAGGCCAACTGAAAAGGTTAATACATGTAGGGTAGTGTCCTCTTTCTGTAGGTCTGGGCAGCATTTGCAGAGTCTGAATGGGAGCAGCTCCCCATTCAAAGAGGCACACCCCATAAATCCCTGGCAGGATGATGTTTTCTAGTACCCCTATTTTATCTGTTTGGGGTTTTTTGTTTGTTCATTTTTTTCCCCTTGTGCACCAAGGATGAAATTAGCACAAACCAGACAATTCCACTTGCAGAAACTCTGCCCTGGCCAGCCCCAGAACTAGAAAAGCCAAACCTTTGGCGCAGGGTGGAGGGGTTCTGTGGCTCTCATCTCCTGGATGGCTTCAAGACCAGCCATCTTGCCCAGCTAGGATGGGGTATGACTAGGGCTGATGGAGCACTTGGCATAGGGAGCCAGCATCACCTCCCAGAGCTAGCCATGCCAAAGGGGCATATGAGCAGATTTTAAGTGGTTGAAGCAGAGCCAACACTGCCTTTCAAAGAGGAGAGAGGTGATTAATTAGCTGCCCAGGCAGCATTGTTTTCCTCTGCAAAGTAATCTCTCCTTTGGAGCTAGGAGACACACTGCTGACGGTGCTTAATCACTCATTCAGGACGCCAAGGTACAGGAGCAGGGCAGCCCTGGGAGGACAATTAAGGCTTGGGAGTGTAATGCCAGATTCCTGCACTGTCGTCCCAGCTCTGGCAGGTTTGCTGTGGGGCCACAAGCTGGTTACTTCTGTCTTTCTGCCTTCATTTGCCCACTTGAATGAGTTAAAAGATGGGTTTTGTGGATTAGTTATTTAATAAATTCTATTGTGCTCTGCATATGCAAGACGTGATTTAAGGATCCCTGTGGCTGTGCATGTTCATTAAAAGCCCAGGAGTGGTTGTATTACAGCAGGTGAGTGTATTTTGGCAGCCCCAGTTCCATAGATGCATCAGGTTGCAAACAGAATTTAATCTGATTTCAAATAAACCATCTGAAAATGTTACGAGCTCTTCCATTTGTTTGGATTAGCATAAGCTCTTCCTCCCCTCATCTCATTTCCTGCATGTTTAAACTACAAATACAGCTGAATTTAAATGTAAGCCTCGTGTCTTTACCAACTCATCTTCACTGACAAAAGGACATCATTAAGAAATAGTAGTGTAAGGGGGGATCAGCCCCCTGTTTCCAAATGTGATAAAAGCAAACCCATCCAAAACTGTGCTAGTGATTTAAATTTATCCCCTAAGCACAATAAAATTGGTATCACAGAGCTTGCAGATACAAAGAAATCTAGGTTCAAGTTTACCAAAGAATTTCTGTAATTTTGGGATGCCTTTCTCAGTTTGTAAACACTCATTACACGTAAGCACAGCCTGAAGAAAATGTTCAGTTTAATCTATTATTGATTATTTTTACAATCTTCAAAAGCAGCTGGAGTGTATCTCAGGGCAGAAATGGAGAAGCTGAATGTGCAGCGCATACCCTGGGGAGCTGCCAATGCCAGTCCCACCTGCAAAGTAACAAGGGGTTGATCCAAGCCCAGAGCACGTGGGAGAGGAGAGCGGTCATAACCTGATACCCTGATTCAGTAGCAGTCTGCAGTCAAACAGCGTATGTTTGTTTTGGGGCTGGGGGTCTTTTTGGTTGGTACAAGATGGGCTTCTGCAAGAGCCATTATTTTTGGCTGGCTGGAAGAGTGTTGAGGACCTGAAGCAACTTGTCACCAGGAAGTTGTAAAGAGAGCCCTGAAAAATGGTCCAGCTCTGGCTTGCTTTGCCCTGGCCAAAGCTGGGACTGTGGGAATGACAGCCAAAGGTACTACCCACCAGACCTGAAAGTGGTTTTCAGAGTGAGTGACTTCAGTGGAGGAAATTAAAATCACTTTTCAGAAAGACTTCTTACCAGAAGGAACACATAAATGCTAAAATCTTTAGAAAAACTCTTTTTTTCTACAGTTCAGATACTCAGATTCCCCACTGTTACTGTCTGTGCTGCCTTGGAGAAGATAGTGACCACTGGAAGAGATGGTCACTGGAGGCACAGAAATATGTAGCTTGATCATGACCAGCTGTCTCAATAAAAGCAGAGAGAAGCGAGGCACCAGGAGTGGCCTGGTGCAGCTCTTGTGCTGTGGTGAGAGGAAACGTACAGGGAAACCTGTGGCACGTATACATCGTCAGAGATGTCAGAATGGCCATACTGAGTCAGACTATTAGTCAGTTTGGCCCAGTATCGAGCCTCTGACTGTAGTCATAGTGGACACAAACAAGAGTACAAGAACACATTAGCCATGTTTTCCCAGAATATTCTTCCAGCCTTCAGAAATTTGCAGCTCCTGATCCAGAAGAGCTATTCTGGTATATAAAAGCCTGCAGTGGTTGGTTGTGAATTCACCCAGGTTTTTTTTGATCCAATGTGAGTATTTTACCCCATCTCTGCAAAGAACCATTTCCTTTTGCCAGTTCTGCCCTGGCCACTCTCTGGTGTCACTGGGTCCCGCTGGGACACCAAGCTCACATGGGACAACCAACAGTCATTCCCTACCCACCTTCTCATGCTGCTTGGTGGACCTCTAGCACATCCATCCTTGGACACATCATTTCCTGAGCTGGAGAGTCCTGGTCTCTGTGGCTGCTTCTGGTGTAAAATCCATTCCACACCTCTGAAGATCCTGGTTACCCATCTCTGAATCTTTTCCCACCCTCTCAGATTTGTTATGAGGACAGATGTGCCCTCTGCCCAGCGCTACTGCAGTAATGAGGTGCCAGCACTATCTCTGTAGCTGCAAGACCAGCCTTGCATCCAGCCCTAGTCAAAGCAGGCCTGCCCTGCTTCTTCTGCCTCTCTCTGTCTCCTCCTCTTCTCCCCCAGCCATTCTGCTTTACCTGGGGCTGGGCAGGGGATGCTGCACTTGTATTGCCCTTCCTGTCACCTCTTCTGATGACACCTGTCACCTCTGTGGCTGAGGACCAGATCACAGCTGGGCTGCAGGGCACTTGCCAGCCCCCCAGCAGGAGCAGGTGCCCTGGGAACCCTGTCTGGGATGGACGGTTGTGCCACCACTGCTTCTCCGGGGAGGGAGTTGACTCCAGGAGCAGGTCCCTTCCCTGCAAAATTGGATAAGCTGGGGGTGGGGGGAGAACTCAGGGATGGAGGTATGTGAGAGATGAACCCTTCACCCTGAGATCACCGGCCCCTTCTTCACAAGTTTAATACCTGATGGCATAGCAAGTCTTTTTTTTCCCCCAGCGTGTCAGTCCTGTGAGAACATCACCCTTCTCAGGTTAGCCCAGACTAACAACCGTGAGCCTCCCTCTTACAAACTGCCCAGCCTTATTGCTGTGCCACAGGGCAGGCTTACAGCCCAGGTTTTCTGGCTTTGCCCCACATCACTCCCTCCAGCACTTTTCCAACATTACCTCTTTCCAAACATCTCCAGCCCCAAACAGCTACATATGTTTCTTCATTTCTTCTGGGTATATTAGCTCGTGTTGTCCAGGTTGGATTTTATTACTATATCCTCCAGATAAGGCTATTGCCTGCATGATAGAGTCTTTGGCTCCTACTATGAGATTAGCTGCAAATTTAATTTGAGAGCTATTCACCCCCTTTTGATACCTACCATTAACAACAATAAAAGTAGAATTCAACAACTGAGATTCCCAGCACCCTTTAGGTACCTGTCCTTATTTCAGTATATGGTTGTTGATTGTTCAGTTTTATCTATTTACAGTCCTTCAAGTAGTGTTCAGTATAGAGAGCAGCTCTCTGACATGCTATTAATCACCTTTGAAACAACTGTAGAAAAGATATTGGGCTGTGAGCCAGTACTTTTGGGATCAAGTTAACGGTTTGCTGTCGTATTTCAATCACTTGCGCTGTGCAAAATAACCCAAGATGTCCCTCCCTCAGGGTATTAAGTAAAGATTGCAGCCCCTGTGATAAGGGAAGATTCTGACAAGCATTAATCTGCAGGGAGCAGTTCGGCGGGAAATAAAGGGCAAGAGCATCGCCAAATAGCCTTTTCTTGTGCAGGGGGTGCTTTACATAGGTGCACACACATTTTGGGAGGAACACTGTTTCCCCAGCATTCTGTTTACTCTGAATATTGGGGTGCGTTCGGGTGTTTTTCAGCATCCAGAGCTTTCAGTTTATGCAGATTTAGAAAATCCTTAATTAAACAACAGAAGGCATATTATCTTGTCTCCTTTCATCAGCTTGGTATCCATCAACTACAGCTGGCACAAACCAATTATCCCTGTGGCAACCACAGCTTTTGACAGCTCTTGACACAGACCGCTGTCAACTTGTAGGCACCCCATGCTATTTTTGTGCTTGTGCAGATGATCAAAGGTTGCACTGTGCACTTCCTTTTTTTTTGTGGAAAAGCTGCTGGACTTCTGCAGCGATGGCAGTCAGGAGATGGCCTTTGAGACTGCTCTTCATCAGTGGCAGCAGCCAGTGGCAGCAGTGCAGCAGCCCGCAGTGCAGTGTAGAAGTTGGACATCCTCATACGCAGGAAGGAGGATGTTTCCATCTGGTTGGAGCTGATGCTCCAACTTTCTTATGGTGGCTGTCACTCCCTGCAGCCCAGCACTGCCAGGGTTGGTGATGGATACCCTGAGATAAGCCAATGTGATGGGTCAGCCCCCCTGTTAGGTAGGACTATGATGCACGTCCCACCATGTGGGCTCTGTGAGATGGGATATTGTCTCAGGCTGCCTATGAAGCACCGTGATCATCTGTAGGCTGTGGAGCAGTACACAAGGCAACACAAACCTAGTCTACTGCTAGAAATACTTCTAGAAGGTCTATCAAGGCACCAATGCTCATGGCTAATTAAAGGGCAGGAAGCTTCCTGGGCTAGTGACCAGACTGGCTCTGCTTCATGACTGCTCTGCAGCTGACAACAAGCCATAGTGATCGGGAGCTCAGGAGCCAGGTGGGGTATCTCCACCCCACTCGATGGCAAAGCCAGCCAGCACCCTGGCACTCACTTCCTACACAAAGATGGTCTCCTGGCTCAAAAGGAGATTTAGCATTTTTCTTAGTTTGATCCACTTATCCTTCTCCAAGAGTCTGAGCCAAAAACTATCGATTTAAACGGGCTTTGCATCAGGTTCCTAGTTTGTTGGAATAAGGGACAGATGAAATGGTCTCAGATGTCCTAATTTATAAAAATATTGCTTATTTTCCCATTGTGCTTAATTACATGACCAATCTAACAAAAGTGTGAAGCATGTAGTAGGACATGGTCACTATCTTAAGTTCAAGAAATCGTATTTTTCTTTGTAACACCTGCCCACAGATTTTTAGTCCAAATCTCCTCTCATGGAAATCAATGAGCATTTTAGAAGTGAGATCAAGGAGGATCCAGATCAGAGTCTCTCAATGCTTTTTGACTACCTAAATAAGCCACAGCTCTGGGCTGCAAACCTGGGTTTAGGTTTACATACTTTTCTCCCTTCTTTTAACAGAGACCTTTGTTGGCATAATTTCTGGATAAACTGTCAATATACAGGCTTTTAAAGAATCAATATAGAGATTGCCAAAGAGTCAAGAGTCTGATTTCCCCCCCACACAGTGGCTGTTTTTTTGAGGAATGAGAAACAGCATACCAAGTACCAGCCTGCGGAGTAGTAGAACAATTTTATTACCAATTGCAGAACATTCTCCAATTCCTGGAGTTTACATTTAAAAGGAGATATCTAAGAACTTAAGGTTGATATATTATATGTTGCATTTGGGGGTGTTTTCTGAAAGAACATTTAGGGAAATTTTTCCCAAAGTACCTCCACATGTACTTAACTGGTTTGACCTTTTAAAAATTTTCTCTTCCGTAAAAAGGTAACATTTTGTGAAATTCCTTATTAAAATTGTATGGCTTTTTTTTTTGCAAAGTCTGCAAAAGTCTGCAAAGATGGTTTTTGCAAACCATCAGATGTTTGGATACCTCTAACACACTTGTAATTTAGGCTCTATAATTGTAGCCACTGGGGGGCTCCCTAAATTTTTAATTAATTTAGTAGGGTGTGCAGTATGAAAGAATGGAGGAAGGAACTAAAGCAGGGTTGGTCCTAATCACTACCACAATCTGTACAAATACTAAATATCATGCAAATTCCAGGTATTCTGCTATGTATTCCTCAGCTGAAATACTGGAAGAAAATAATTTTAGTATTTCTGGTAGAATAAATATTCCACTATGAGAGGGCCAGCCAGCAAGACTGGGTATAACTGACTAGCTAGATAGGTATAAAAATACAAGGAAGTTAAAGTTTCAGGACTTGGTAGCATCACACAATCAAGCAAATTCCCCTAAAGTTTTACTTTAACATATCAGTCATTAACTTTAATATATCAGGTTTTTGTGTGGATGATTTACATTATGATTGCAGCCCGCCAACTCACCCCATTGCTGCTGTTTGACTGATATGCTTCTCAGAGGCAGCTGGCCAGAGAAACTGCCTTGTTTGTTTTTTTTTTTTTTTTAAATTATCTACATTTTCTACACTGAAGATAGCTGCTCATGGCTGGATCAGGTTGCAGTGCAGAATGGAGTCTACTCCTGTGTCCTGCTTTGGCCATTGCACTCTTGGCACTGAGCTAGTCATCCTCCAAGATCTTATTCTTCACTCAAGGAATTGCTTTCCTTTAAATGGAAGATAGAAAGGAGAGCAAAGAGAGGAGAGGAGACATCCCAAGATGAAACTATATTAAGAGCACCTGGTGAACTAAGAACGTCCTGCTTTTCCAGAATTGGAGATGTCCTAGACTGTACAGGGCACAGACTCCTGCAGTCACATATACAACAACTACTTTGTTGATATATGGGTGACTATAGAGGTGGCACCACCCAGTTTCACTCCTCTGGATGCATAGTCTATCCAGGAAACTAACTGAAAGTTTGGCCCCATCTTCACAGTTAAGCTGCAGAAAAAAAACCCAGGATCTCCCCAAGTAATGGTGCTCACCCATACCTACTGTGGTCAAGGGACTTGCTGGTTGCCCTACCATATCCATGCCCGATCTTGTCAGACACCCTGGTGGTGTGCCTCTTGCCAGAGTGCACTATGCTCCCTACAGAAGGGGAGGCCAATAACCTTTTGCAATGAAACATTTGCTGGTGAATACAGGAGGACAAATCATGGGCACGCCTCTTCCAACAGCAACCATGCTGTCAGAGCTAAGCTTGAACTACTTTTATATACAGCGTTGCAAACCTCTTAATCCTACTGACCTGCCAGCTGACTCACCAGCACTATCCTGATCAGGCACAGTCCCAGCAGTCTGGTGCTATTAGGATGATGCAGCTACGCAGAGGTCAGTATGTACCGACCATTCTGCAGAAAGAAATGTGAATGGGGAAAAAGCTGAATTATGTGGCCTTGAAAATCAAGGCACAGAGAATGCAAGCATGCATCAATGTGGATGAGTTCAGTCCATCCTTAGGAAAGAAGAAATGAATGTCATCAATGTTTCCCTCAACTCTTGTATTTCATACTACCTTCAGGTGCGGCCACCCATATCTCACCATGGTGAGCAGTAGCTGTAGACTCTTTAGCAGAGAGGCATATTTGCTGCTAATAAAATATTAACCCAGATGAAGGGCTGGTAAAATATTTAAATATCAGACATTCCTCTACTCTTCGGCTTCCCACTTGGCACAAATCACTGCCATGATTTGGAATCTGATCAAACATGTTTCATAGGTACAAAGAGGCTAATTTATAAAGAAGGATTAATCCCTCTACAAGACCAGGCTGGTTGGAATTTCTTTCCCCTTTTTATGCTGCAAGACTCTCAAACTTTTTTCCAGACAGCACTTTTGTGGAGAATTTTTTCACCAACACGACTTAGAGCCTTTTGAGGCCACGTGTTTTAATTCAGAGACCTGCTGGCTAAAAATTCCTATTTATCCACAAGACAAGTATTATTTTGCCCTTGGCACTATGAACATCTCTGCAGTAACCCTTCAGCATACTTTGAGCTTCACCCATAGAAGGGCAGGCAAAGTCACAGTGAGCTCTGGGACCAGAAGAGACTATGAGTGAAGGTGGCAAGTCATGCCACATGTATTGCAGATACCTAGAGCTAGTGCAAATGAAGTTCCCTTAGGGCACGGGAAGTGAGCAGAAACAAGGGCAGCACATGGTGGCCTTCACCTGATGTAACAGAGGTACACATACCATGGCAATGAAGGCCACATTTCAATTACAGGTGGTGTGGAACAGCATTGTTTTGTTTTAAATGGGCTGCCCCATCATTTAGATGGGTGCCCCTTAGCACTCTGTGAGAAATTGAGAGTTATCATTTCATATGCATCTTTCTCCCACCTTTACTGAGCATGAAGGCTTCTGTCACATTTCCCTCACTTCTCTGTCAAGAATCCTCATAAATTTTGTATGTCCTCACAGACGGCATCAGTACACTGAGAAAACACAACTGCAGTTTTAATGGGGAGTTTCTGCACTGTGGGACTAGAGTTTGGGATTGATTGTTTTCTCTTACTCAGCTTATCTCCTTCCTCAAATTACTATTTCTCGTTTCAAACAGGAGCTAGCTGACTTCAGAGCAAAGCTGTGTTAAGCCTGTTGGGTTCACCTACAGAGGTACAGCCCATGTGCTGCACTTTTTAATCTAAATAACCAGAGACAGAGGGTGGCAACTGCTCTGGGAGGGGAAATGACCTCAAAACTGTGCAAGAGGCAATTTGCTAGAGCAAGCTGTGAAAGTTACTGTGGATCTTCATCTGTTGAGTAACCCTCCCCACACACACCCTCACACCCCTTGCCCAAGCAGGGTTCCTTGATGCGGTGCCTCCCCCTGGCACCTTCGTTACCAGCACCAGCTCTGCAGGGAGCTCCTTCTGCCCCACACCACAGGCACAGAGATGGAAGTCCCTGTACTTGCTCCATCTTGGCGCTGCTGGTTGACCTCACTGTCTTCTCTCCCCGAAACTGACAGGAGCTAACTTAGCTGGCACTGAAATACCAAAGTCACCCAGCAATGCTTTAAGCAAAAGCCGTTTCTTCTTTGCTGTAGGCACGTCTGCATCTTTTGTTGCCTTTTGAAGAAAGATGCCCTCCTATCTCACTCTGGAAGCAGACCCAGTTGGCACCAAATAAATGATATCAAAAGTAACTCTGCAGTCTAAAAGGGGGACTTTTCACCTCATCCAGAGTCAACTCCCTACCCAGCTTGCCCTGGTGCCCTGGGACAAGCCCTGTGCCTCACCGCATTTCTTGTTTTAGTCATCACGGTAGCATAGCCATGAACACACATGCACAGAGAAGCATCTTCCAGACACATGTGTTGATCATTAGTTAAATAAATTAATTTAAGCAACAATTTGGCATTAGAGCTATCATGGAACTTTAAAATCATTAAGTGTTCAATTATTTCCTAGAAAAGCTTTGAAGTGGTGCTTTTAAATTCAGCTCCCCAGCTGCTATCAGCAAGCTGCAGAATAGGACATTTGCATACCCCTGGCTTGGATGCTGGCAGCCTTCCTGTCTATTATTTTATTGGGTCTAGATGCAGATTGTGGCAATAATGCAAAGGTTTGTCAAAGTGGTTTTTTTTCTGTTTGGTTTTAAATTTACATTACAAACACCTCTTAAAAAAGATCCAGTTAATCTCAGCTTGGCCTGTTGCCTGGGAAATTTTCTGTGTAGTGTTTAATATTAAATATAGCTCTTGAAGATTTCTTTATTTGCTGAAGTGTTTGTAATTATTTCTGTTTTCATCACAGTTTGAAATTGGTTATTTCATGAGTACACAGGTAAGAATGAGATTCTTCCTATGGTTCATGCAAAAATCACCATCATTTTGTTAATCACTGAAAAGCTATTGCTAATACATTAGACTGCAGAAGATGAGAAAGGGAGAACTGAAAGGTTTCTGTAAGACTGCCTACAGAAATGGCAGAAACACGATACAGCTTTCAAACACAGACAAGGCTTCATTCTTTCTGTCTTGTTTGATAAAAAATGAACCACATAGTGAATACTGTAGCTTCATGTTACTCCTGTCAAATCTTTAGTAAGTGGGTGTCCAGGGAATTAGATCATAAGCAGAGGGAATGTTCCTCTCATTTGAAAGGTTTCTCATTGTGTTTGTTAATTTAACCATTGACTTTAAGAAGGCAAAATACGCTGTTTTCAAAGGGATTCAATAAAGCGAGATCTGCCTGACCCCTTTACAGGCTATTCTGAGAGACACTTATCCTATGTATCAATGGAAATATCCAGAGAGAATACATATAATATAATTATTCATAAAAGAGAGCTAAATCACTGAGCAGTTACACATCACTTAGGCTGAAAATATCTTCAATTAAGGTAGGAATGAAGTAATATCACATTTTATGCAAGTTCCCATCAATAAGCCTGACACATGCCAGCTCCCATTTAATAACATATTTTACTTCTAATAATTCTGCTTTTTTTCCTGGTTCAAAAAATGTGGAAGAGGACTCAACTGTTCACAGAAGTGAAATGTGGTTGTAGGAGGAATTTAAGGTTTTATGCTTCAAGACACAGAATAATCTCTATCTGAGGAGGCTAAGATGCATTTTCCCATTTGGAAAGGCACACCAGCATCGCTGGGATGCCTCATCACCGGACACAGGAGATGGGACAAGAGGGAGCACTGGTTAAAACCAGCCTGACAAGTCCTGTGATTCATGCACCTACATTTCTGTCCCCAGAATATTTGGGAGGTCCTTTCTGCCTGAGCCAGTGCTAACTACCTCCAGTAAGGAAAAAGAAATTGGCATGCAGTTCTGGCACACAAGTATTTTCAAAGTGTTAGGCTTTCTCAAATTAAGTGAATAAAACACAACTTCATTTTGAGTAGCAACTGGTGAGAGAGAGAGAAGTAAAAAAGCAAGGTGCAGGAGATCGTTTAGGACTGGGGAGTCATCCTGAGTGGTGGGCCCTGGGCAACCAGGGCACCATTTCTAGCCCAGGCAACGAGCTGCAGCCACTGAGCTGGAGAGACAAGAATCTTTGCTTCTGTTAAGCATCCTAAATCCTGCTCTGCATGGATTGCAGGGATGTGCTGAACATAATCCCACCCCCTAGCACCTAGATCTCACTGTCTGTAGCATGAAGAGAAACCAGGCTGGGAAGGGAACCAAGAACACCTAGAAGCCATTCCCATGGGGAGCCTCACTAAATCCAACCCCACACAAGCACACTCAGCCAGGAAACAGAAGGACTGCAGCTCCTGACAGGCAGCTTTAACAGCAGTGTAATCAGAGAAAAAAAGGAAAGCCACCCTGCAGCAGCGCTTAGGAAGCAAGGCTGCAAAAGCAGCAATGATGTGGGCAGAAGCAGCTAGAAACCTGAATTTCCATCTGAGCATCTCATGCTTCTCTGTTTCTCTTCTTCCATTATTTCCTCCTCCTTCCATTATTTTGCACCCCAGTGAAGGGGTGCAAATTGGAATTCAGTTGTTTGCATGTCTAGTGCCATTTTGGGCACCCTCAAATTGCAGAGGGGTCTGCACAGCACTGGCAGGTCCCTGGGAGCTCTGCTTCCCTCGAGCAGCCGCTGGAGACCAGGTGGGAGAGCAGAGAAAGTCTCAAAAGGCATTACACCCCCATGTTAGGCAACTAACTCAAGGTAAACTCAAGGAAATCCCAATAGATGCACAAATCTAGAATTAGAGGAATGAAAGGTAAAATCCAACAAATTATTATCTACACTGCTCTAAATTTAGTTTGTGTAAACACACATATACAAATATGGTTTTATATGTTTGTATAAAGAAATACAAATAAAAATAAAATGCATTTTTGTAAAGCAAAATAGTGTATTATTACATGTTGTGAGAAATAACACTTTAAATCAAATGAACGTGAAATACAGCAAATTCTGCATAACAAACACCTTTGCTGAGATGTTTTCTGATGCACCTAGCCAGTGCTGGCTTTCTAGAAGACACCCAGATTTGGCAAGCTGTGTGGCTTGCCAAAGGAATACTTTTAATGGTCTTTTTGGCCATTTCTTATGCATTGCAATATGACAGCCCCATGTACAGCCTGGCCTCATTCATCTCACAGGAATAAAGTTACTTTTCAGTCCCAATAACAGTGCTGTGAAGTTTCTTATGGTTTTAAGGTATGGGAAGAGTGGAAGTAGAACTTGAGCCTTTCTTGCTGTCTTACTAAAACGTATTCATATTGCTACATTCTCATTTGATATTGCCCTTCTGTATCTTGCTGATATTTCCTAACAGACCAGTTCTCCAAGTTCTCTTTAAAGAAAAAATGAAAGCAAGAGGGACCAAGGAAGTGTAAATTAATACTGATGAAAACTTAAGAGGACAGAGGGTATTGCAATAAGTCTTTCCTATCCCTCCCAGGATGTGCTCCAGCAGGGAAATAATCTGATCGTCCAAACTGCAATCTAACGAGTGCAGGATTAGTTTCTAACTATAAACTACCCAGAAAGCCGTAAGTGTAACTATTATACATACAAAAGATGTAATTCTTCAGGAATGTGATGATTACTTAAGTAGACACTGTTTGCAACAGGTCAAAAATTTGTAAATGAAACTAACCATTAAGCTAAAGAAAACCAAAGGTTTTTATCTTGTTGAAATGAAATGCTGAAACATGACTTGTGAGAAAATTATTAAGTACTAAGTCAACATTTCCCAGAAATTTTAGGTAGTGTAAAATTTGAAATTTTTGTCTCTTGGTTCCAGTTTAGAAGGATTTTTCCCCTACCTCCAATATCTGTCCTTGGAAAAAATGTTCAGGTTCCCACCAAGCTCTGCTATTGCATTGTTCACCTATACTTCCAGTCTCCTGAGCTAAACAAATACAATTATCTTTATTGACTCTGCTCTCATTGGCATGAGTTGGTTGACTTCAGCTGCTCAGAAAGTGTAAGTTGCCTCTGAGCAAAGACAGTGGCTTTCCTCTGTCATTCATTACACCACATCTTCACAAAGGGCAAAGGAAGTAATTTCAGTGCTATCCTTCTCAACTAATGTTAGAAAGCTTTATGGTCTGCAAACATGTACTCACCTGTCATGGTTTTGGCTGGGATAGAGTTAATTTTCTTCACTGGGGCTGATTCAGATTTACCAGAGAGATATTCCATATCACATGATGTTATGCCCAGTATATGAACTGGG
>VZTV01033113.1:0-10655 GCA_013400875.1 Anhinga rufa | reverse complement strand
TTAACACCTTACATCAAACATGGACAAGATGGCAACCATTCGGGACTGATGTTAGATCCACAGAAAAAGCTTTCTATCCTGGCAAGTAATTATAGAGGTGAAGAGAGTGGGAAAACTACTTATACTGAAATTAACCACACCAGTGAAGCCTTTACAATTGAATCAGCGACTGGGAAAAAAAAAGTAGATGGACTACAAAAATGAACACATTTGTTTTCTAGTCAGAAAGCAGATATTCAGAGTACTAGATGATCTGCAGAGTGTTTAATTGCTGCTGTGGTGAGCATCTATCACACATTAGTGCTGTTACGGATGTTGCTTAAGGTTTCATTTTAGTCAAATTGTATAGCTCTACTTGTATGAGTTGTACTGAAATAGATGATATTACTCACCTGACTAAGCTTAGCAATATTTGACCCATTAGCTCTTAATTTGTGGGTTAAATTTCTTTTCATAAATAGTTTATAGGCATGAAGTTGCTTATTGCACATTCACTTCCTTTTTCAGAAACTCATCTTTGAGTTTGGTTTATACTGAAAGCAAATGGCCATTATTATTATTATTTTTTTTTCCTTCATGAAAAAATAACTAAGTAGCACTAATTCTGGTTTCCATGGTTAGAAGTTGTCAATAAATTATTAACATGAGAACGACTGACCTTGGGGAAAAATGATGGCTGTAGAGGTAATGAAAAATTATAGGCTTTTTAAAAATAATTTTGAGCCATTTATGATTAACATTTCTGCAGGTAGCTTGAAAGACTTAAGCTGGTTTTTACATTAGATGAATTTTTTATCTCACATGCATATGTTTTCTTTAATAATCAAATTTCATTGCTAGCATTGTGAGTTAAGCTATACTAACTGACTTTTTCCTCTGTGCCTCTGTGGGGTTTTTTCTGCTCCTGCTAGTCTATGTTTTCTCCTAAAATAAAAGACAGCACAACTTATTTTGCTCTAAAATAAATAAATTAAATAGTTTTGTGCCTTGATTATGTACACAGACATGTTCTATATAATTCTCTTTAGTATGTTTCTGCTTATGTCTTGCAGAATGACAGAGTGATGACTTTGTCTGAGTTATATGGTAACCTGTAGCACCAAAACTGTCTTATCTTCCTTATAAATAAGTGTTTAGATAAATATTTCCCAAAACTTCCATAATGTATACAATCTAGGTACTCAAGAATCATGGTCCTTTGCTTCAAACTCTTTGTTCCTTTATTGAGACATGTGGTTTAAATCATGGAACTAGTCCTATTAAGTGGATCTGCAGTGCAAGCGTGTGTGTAGGATGTATGTCTGAGTTGCATTCTGTTCTGCATTTCCTAGGTACTTGAGATAACAGTGTCCTAAACGACTAAAAACATTTTTCATGAAGAAAGAAGATCCTCCAGGAGCAGCTAAGCAGAATGTTGAATTTTCTGTCTGATTGTGAAACTAGTTTAGAACACCTAATAACAGACCCGATATCTTAGTGCTGGGTTTTTTTATCAAATGGTTTTTCAGGTTGCTAAATATGACCTATATTGCTTTTCAAAGGCTTTCACATCATTTGTTTCTAACTCCTGCAAAGATTTTTCCTTTAATTCATCGTTTACTTTCATTTACCAGCCATTTTAGCAGCTTGGTTCATTTAGTTTATGTGATAGCACTTGTTTATCTATGACAACTCATGTTATTAATTTCACATATAAAATGTACCATTATGAAAAAAAACCTGCCAAAACCCAGGAGCTGTAATCAAATACTTCATACAAAAATGAGTTATGTCTCTGAATACCATAAAAAAAGATCCATTTTCAGCACCCAAAGCACTTTAGAATTCATCATTCATTCTGTTTTCTCATGTACTGTTGATACCAAATTATTGTCTAACAGAGATCTTTTACAAATCAAATGTAAGTTCTGACTGGTAAGGTTTTTAACCACACTATTTACAAAACAACAACGAAAAAAAAAAAAAACCACAACAAAAAACCCCCACCAGTATTTGTTTTCATGTGTTGGTACACTAAAGGAAAGTCATATTTTTACATAGCCAACTTGACAGTTGCTTATTCCTTTATGGACAAATTCTGTTGCTTTTCCTTTTCCTCAGAAAACACATATGATACACATATGATATAGTTTTCCCAAAGGACAATCCTCTGTGTTTGTGGGACTAACTTTCTGCAGGACATGAAGTGCCACACTGTACATCTTCCTTGTCAAAGCTTTGATGAAAGCCTCATGAGACCCCACCTGGAGTACTGCATTCAGCTCTGGGGCCCCCAAGATAAGAAGGACATGGACCTCTTGGAGCAAGTCCAGAGGAGGGCTATGAAGATGATCAGAGGGCTGGAGCACCTCTCCTGAGAGAGTTGGGTTGTTCAACCTGAAGAAGAGAAGGCTCCAGAGAGACCTTATAGCAGCTTTCCAGCTAGGGCTGCATTCAGTTTAACCTTTATATTGTTTGGTTTGGTTTTTTTTTAACCTTTAACTGTTATTTCAAAATTACTCTGGATTATGTATGTATTTTTTAATTAGTATTGCTACTGTTGTCTTTAATTTAGATCTACCCTCATTTTAACCAGCACTCCAGTCCTGCCAATCAACAAAACTTTGAGTTTTGGGGGAAACTGGTTGCCACCAGAAATGTCACCATTTTATGATTAAACTGTTGGCAGCTCTGACAAGGCAACATTGTTAATGTTGCCATTGCAGAAACTCCATGTTATTTAGTACTTTGTTGTTTTGGTGTTTCTTGCTTTTATGTATTACTTGAGTCCTGTGTACACAGAGATAACATTCATACGTATTACATTGCAACTCTGGCTTTACTTTAGATTTATAAATGATTCACAACAAATTCAATCACCCTGTATGTCTTTGAAGGTATGGTATTGTATGAATAAACAAGTTCTTAGGGTAGAAGGAAAATTATTGCACATACATTTGAAATAACTTTGGAAGATCAGTATTACATAGGTGAGGATAATGACAGCATTGTATGTTCTAGAGTATGAGAATATGATAATATCATATAGTCATTTGAAAAAATGATATATGAGTTTCCACTGTCTTAACGAATGAAGCAATTTAAAATGTAAGTTGAACAACAAAAAGGACTCAGGAGGCTTAAGATGAAGCAGAAAATATAAACAGACTTAAGACAGCAACAAAAGACAGAAAAGCAGTGAACTGCACAGCTAAAAGATGGGAAAAACCCTAATGTGTCATTTCCCAGTGTGGCCTTGTTTCATGCTTATGAATACTGAAGAGTGTTTACAGGTATCTAGAGCACCGAAGCACTGTCCACAACACTGACATGAGGAGTCAGAAGATGCCATATGCAGGGGAAGTTACTGGCACCCAAACATTTCTCTACAAAGTATGACTGACAAGGTTTGGAGAGTATGCTTTTACTTTAGAGCAGTATTCTCCTAATGAGTACTCCCAATCATCCTAAAACTGGTTGGAGTGAAAGGAAACTCACATGTCAAAGTTAACAGTTCTTTGCAAAGATGTATAAGTTTCTAGAAAGCACTGAAAGGAGTTGTGTTTAGCTAATATTAGTATTAAAGTTTCAAAGAATGGTGTTCATTCTTATGAAATGAAATCTAACCCTAAAAAGAGTTAGTTGTATATGTGGGAAATCCTTTTTCTACAAACAGAAGGGTCAGTTTTGAAATTGCCAGACAAAAAAACCCCAACATGTTGAGGAGTAAATATATGAAAAGATTAATATTCTTTAGAAGATGTAATAAAACTCTCAAATGCAAATTATCTTTTGTAAGATTAAGATTATAATACATCCATTGCCATTAGACTAATTATCTCAGAGTTCATGAAACTCAACTAGTTTCTGAGAATTGAACCATTCTGGCTAAATCCTTCCAATGAACGTTTGCAATGTTTTATTCACTTTCATGGCAAAATTTTTATCCACTTTTCATTTGAGTAAGTCTTAAATGACTTCAACTGAAAAGTCAGTTTGGTAGGTTTACTGTGATGGTGTCTTAAAGCCCATCATATTAATTTCAGGCATATATATAAAGTAGCAACATTATTATCAATCATTTATCTGTCATAATTGTGTCTATGTGCCAGTGCATTTATTGTAAAAATAGTATTTTCTGTTGGTTTATAGGTTTTGCTAGCTTGCCTGAGAAATAACTTTATCAGATTTTTTCCCTTTTTTAATTTTTCTGAAATAAATTTCTTCACATTCAGTTGCAGTCACATTTCTGAGTGTAACACAATATAGTATTAGGTGAGACTTTCAGTATTGAGAGCCAATTCATGAAGAGAGCAGGCTGCTGATGTTTCTCTTCTTGTTCCTGTTACTTTTTTCACTGTTAGTGACCTTTGCTATTTTGACAAGTGCACAAGCAGAGTCTTGTAACCCAGGGAACATTGAGGTACAGTTGTGACAGGCTTACAGGATTTGTGTTAAGATAAGAACACAGGTTTCAAACACATCAGGACTTGTCTTGAGCAGCTTGGAGCTGTGTTTTAGCTTGTAATAACAGTGATCTAATGACCAAGTGATTATTACAGACTTTGTTTTAGCTTTTGCTTACTTTGGTATAACTTTGTGATGTAATCATAGAATGATAGAATCATAGAATGTCCTGAGTTGCAAGGGACCCACAAGGATCATTGAGTCCAAATCCTGTCCCTGCACAGGACAACCCCAAAATTCACACCATGTCTCCGAGGGTGTTGTCTAAGTGCTTCTTGAATATTGTCAGGCTTGGTGCTGTGCCTGCCTCCCTGGGGAGCCTGTGCCAGTGCTCCACCACCCTCTGGGGGAAGAACCTTTTCCTAATCTCCAACCCAAACCTCCCCTGGCACATCTTCCTGCCATTGCCTCGGGTCCTGTCACTGGTCACCAGAGAGAAGAGATCAGCACCTGCCCCTCCTCCTTCCCTTGTGAGGAAGCTGCAGACTGCGATGAGGTCTGCCCTCAGCCCCCTCTTCTCTAGGCTGAACAAACCAAGTGACTTTAGCCACTCCTTGTATGGTTTCTCCTCTAAACCCTTCATCAACTTTGTGGCCCTCCTCTGGGCACTCTCTAGTAGCTTCATATCCTTAATATACTGTGGTGCCCAGAACTGTACACAGTACTCAAGGTGAGACTGCACCAGTGTGGAGTACAGCAGGACAATCACCCCCTTGACTGTATGCAATGCCGTGCTTGATGCACCCCAGGGCACGGCCGGCCCTCTTGGCTGCCACCGAACACTGTTGGCTCATGTTCAACTTGCCATCGACCAGAACCCCCAAGTCCCTCTCTGCGGAGCTGCTCTCCAGCCTCTTGTTCCCCAGTCTGTATGTACATCCAGGGGTGCTGTGCCCCCGGTGCAAAATCCGGCACTTGTCCTCGTTAAACTTCATACGGTTGGTGATTGCCCAGCTCTCCAGTCTGTCCAGATATCTCTGCAGGGCCTCTCTGCACTCAAGAGTGTTAACAGCTCCTCCCAATTATGTGTCATCAGCAAACTTCATTAAGTATTCCTTCCAGTCATGCATCCAAGTCATTAACAAAGAGATTAAACAGTACCACCCCAAGATGGATCCCTGCAGAACTCCACTAGTGACTGGCCGCCAGCCTTATTTAACCCCATTTACTATGACCCTTTGAGCCCGATCCATCGGCCACTGCTCACTCACTGCATTACGTGTTTATCCAGCTGTGGGCTGGACATTTTGTCGAAAGCTTTACTGAAATCCAAAAAGATCACATCAACTGGCTTTCCTTGGTCAACTAGGTGGGTAACCTTTTTGTAGAAGGAAATTAAGTTTCGTAAGCAGGACTTTCCCCTCGTGAACCCATGCTGGCTAGGACCAATGACTGTGTTGTCTTTTGGGTGTTTTTCCATAACTCCCAGAGTAATCTTCTCCATAATTTTGCCAGGCACAGAATGCCTTATTACATGTATTTTGTAACCAACAGACATTAATGGCAAGTATTTACTTGGTGTAACAAGAACTGTCAATGACCCTAGAATATAATACAGCATTGAGAAGTACAGGCATGGGCTGACTACAGGAACTTTAAAAGTACAGGCACCAATTAATACTGGACATTGGACCAGTATGGTCTAGTCCATGGCCAATGGACATTACTAGTCATCAGAGATGCACCATTAAGAGCTGTGTAAAATTAGCTTAAAGGTCACAAAGAGATTTAAAAACTATCAAAACTCACACAAGTATCTAAATAGGTAAAATACACCATACATAGTAAATTCAGGTACAACATGGACTTGCAGACTGAAAAAGAGCAAGCCATAGAGCATGTTAGCAAACAGATGAAAGTGACCCCAAGCAATCCTAAAGTGAGGAAGAAGATACCATTGACATGATACTCCTCTGGTGTATGATTTGGGATGTTCACAGCTCACTGTATACCCCCTTCACAGACCGTCAACTTTAAGACCTTTTAAGACTTTTCTCAAGTTTTCCTTAAATAGCTGTCATTCTATCTTGAAAAACATCAGAGTTTTAGAAAATTTCTTTCATACTTTTCACTAACTTTTTTCTTCTATGGTTTAACACTTGCAAAGGTTAGCCTGGAATTCCTGCCATCTCTAAAAGACATTGACTACAGAAAGAATGCTTTCTGTAGCTTTGTGTTTAGAGTTTGGTATTTTGATTTGGTTTCCCATTGAAATGGCTGTGTAAAATATTTCTTTTGTATGGAATGTATTCAAACATCGGCACAGTAAAACAACTAAGGTATTTTAAGTCTTTCTGTGTCTTCCTATTTATAAAAAAATCTTACTGTATATTATGATACTATGTATCTACCTATATGTGGTACATACTGTGGGACTTTAAATCTTTTTTTAAGAACAAATCATATTTTAAAATGTGTCCTGTCATTACATAGAGGCCTTTCCCATTCCCATCACATCACTGTGCTCAGTGGTGTAGCAAGCACTTGTCTTGCAAAATGTACATTCTCAGAAAAGAAGGAATGATGAGGATGGCCTAAAATCACATGGTCTCTAGTTTGTTGTAGACATTCCTTTTTTAGTTGTGTTACATACCCCTCCCAGATAGTCCAGTCACCCTCTGTGTTCTATATGCTCTGTTCTCTGCATCTGCAAAAAGAGCAGTCATAGGCTCCTGCTTTTGTGATGGTAGGCATAGGCATTAAAAACAAAATATATTTTTTTTTCCTGGGAATTCTATTCCTAATGCATCATTTTATAACATTTTACCATCTTGAACTTCTGTTAAATCTTAATACCTTCAGACTCTCAAAACTGCACACTAAGTTGCATTCTGCTCTGCAGGATGGATCCTATTTTCTATGTATCTTTGCATCTTTTTACCTGTTCTCACCTTCCTGTCATCTTCTAAAGAGACCTCTAACACTGAACCCTATAATTAACTTACCTTCTACCTCTTGAAGTCTGTCACTTAAACTCACTGTAAACTCACTTTTTTAATGAACTTTTTTACTTGCACTGCCCTGTATTAAAAAAATAAAGGAGAAATTAGGTGAGACAGTAAGTGACATATTGAAGTAGTCCATACTTCTTAAACATACTGTTTAGTGATGTCCCCTCCCACTTTTACCTTCTCTGCTTATTTCTATTAATTTTGTAAACTGTACAAGAAAGTGGGTTTGCAGGCTTAGCTTATTTGTGCAATATGAGAGCAATTAGTTCCTTGTACTGCATTCATTAACAAGTGTATTATTTTTTAGTATGAACAAGATATGTTTCGATGCTATAGGTATGGCTGTAACTCAACAAAAATATTCATACTTTAACTATACTTTTTTTTTTTCAGAGTATCATTGCTAAACTTATGGTAATTTATTATGATTCAACATCCGATGAAATACACTCTTAGAATGATAGATATTACGCCAGGGTACATCCTATTTCAAAGAATCCTTTGCGTTTCTTTCATTGCTATCACAGGAAAAAAACAAGCAAAATGCAAGAATTTTAATTAGTGGAAAAACGGAAACTACTGTCTTGAAGAATTAAGAGACTGGCAGACTGTTAAACCAGATGCACAGTCCATTAAAAGTAAAGCAAGCTTTTGTTATCAGTATTTTTCAAAAACAGCTGCAGTTAAAAAAAATGTTATTTCCCAGTAAAACTTATGGATACTGGAAGCTGCCTTTGCATGTACTTTCAAGGAGAAGAATAATTTTGTAAATATCAGCAGTGTTTGAAATACTGTGAAAGTTTTGCCAACAAAACAGGCTGTACTGAAATATGGAAAAATGTATATCTACTGGCATAAATATTGTTAATATGTTTAGACTCTACCAAGTTCTACTAATTTTGAACACTCACAATACACTGCTTGTATTTTTAAGTTTCCTTGAGCTAGTTAATCGAGCTGTTGGTAGACTGGAACATAAATTTTTTATCCAGAAATACTATGATCTTTTCTGCTGACTGGAAATGAAACACAGGATATTTTGGAATAAGTTGGAATTTTGGCTTGTTAGACTTTTGATTAGTAAAAAATTGCAAAGTTAAGTTGCAGGATCATGAACTGGATAATATATTGAAGGTAGAACAAATTAATTTAAGTGGATACTTCATTTTGTAATAGAAATGGAAACTAATGAAATAGATAAAAGTCATAATTAGTTCTTAAGAAATAGAGCCAAGGGAAAATTTTGGAATATCAGCAGGGTCCGTCAGAATCTTGGGAAGCAGGCATATATAGTTTTATGTGTTCTATCTATTGCAGATCAACTATTAAAACCAGGTCTTTCAAGAAAATTTTTAGAATAGGTAAAGAAAAACTCTGTTAGCTGCTGTAATAAGCACTTCTTCCTCAAAGCCAAGTTTCCATGTTATATATTGACTTCTGCTTCCTCATTGGGCTTGTTTACGTGGAAGCTGTTCAGCAAATTTCTGCTTCTGTTGCAATGGAATTCCCAAATAGCTTAAGCTCGTGAAATTCTCCATAGCTTCCACCCTAGATTTCCAGCCTCTCTTACCTATATAATAGGCTTTTTTCCTATAAAGTTGTAATGAGGTTACTGCATAACCATATTACAAAATGCTGTGTGCAGGATGAGTCATTTTCATCAAATGTCATGAATGGCATTAAGAATACTGAGGTCTTTTGAATTTAATAGAAAAATAATTCAGATTTTTGGCATTGTTAAGAATGTATTTTTTAAAGGTGTATTGTCACTTATGAAAACCAGCCATATAAACATCAGCAATAATGGTTTCTTGCATCTTGTTTTTCATTTGGATTTCTTTCTTCCAGTACATACTCCATCTCTATTTTAGTTGAATCTTAACATCACTTTCCTCTGATAAAATCATTCAGCCTTCAAGCCAAGCCTCAATAAAAATATTTTTGTCTCTCTCTGTTTTTCTTTTTTTTTCCACCAAAAGAAACAGGGGTCTAAACATCGTTCTAAGTTTCTCCATTGTCTTTTCACAAGGTTACATACAGAACTTGTTGATCTGGTACTCAGATGCTGACTTCTGAACTCTCCATAACAACATGTGACAAATCACAAAGTTTTACTTTTCACTGGTGCATTCTTTTTCCTGTCTTCAACATGCATTTTCATGCATTTCCTTCCTGGATTTTGTTCTGTTCTGGACTTCTCCTACAAACTTTTGCATGTTCTCAAGCATAATCCTACTTCTTTGCTATATTGTATTCTTTTAAATTGCTGGTAATGCAATGCTTTCTGGTTCATATGAGTCTGTTGTCAACTCAAATTATTTTCATTTTTAAAAAACTTTTTTTCCTCAAAAGAGCGACCATAATAAAATAATACATTTTCTAACAGGTTTGGTACTATATTTGTCATGGAGGGAGTTAATTTTGAGTAGGGCCTCCTCTAAGAAAGGCTAGTGCTTACACTGTATAGGATTTATATCCACCAATCAGCAAGAATAATGTTGCAGTGAATTTTATCTCCTACATACAACTAACATTTTGTTCATTTCATTAAAACTGTTTCATATGATTCTATGATTTGATAAGGTTTTCTCAAACAGTCTTTGCAGTCTACTTGTAATTACTCCACCAATGAAAAATGTGATTTATTTCAGTATGTTGATTCCAGGTGGTTGCCAATGAAGCATATGTAGCTATGAATCTTGTACAATCTTTTATATTGCTGTAGTCAGCACCCTCCTGTATGCATCTTCTTTAAGGCTGTGAAATCCAAGAAACTTTTAAAACATCTTGAATGGTATGATCTACACATTAGATATAGAGTCATAGGTATTAGGTATATAGACATAATTACTGGTGTTGAGAAATTTTAGTAATATAACAGAGATAACTGATTTTGGCAGCAAATGCTTATTATAGCACTGTGGGTTTGCTTGTTTTATGTTTGTGTATCTTCTAGTGCATTATTTCTGGTAGAGAGAACTATTAATGACTACATAGAAAAGATGTATGTAGGATGATGTTGTGCTAATAAAAAAATAGTTACGCTTTAGGAAACTACAGCTTGAAACCTGTTGAAGAAAAGCAGGGGATTGTAAGGAGGATCTCCAAACGTTACAAACATGAAATGATAGCACAACATTAAAGTGCAAGCACAGGGTAGTGTCAGGGGTCCCAGGGATACAAGTAATTAAAAAGTGGTCAGTACTGTGTCATTAAAAAAATAAAACCTTTGGAGCTGTTTGGTTTGTTTGTTTTTTT
>VZTV01033108.1:0-35780 GCA_013400875.1 Anhinga rufa | reverse complement strand
TCTATTTTCCTTCAGTGCCATTATGTCTTCATGCTTAAAAGTCTCTCCCGAGACAAATACTTGTGCTTATTTTAGTTCGTCATTAAAATTCTCACCCTCCTTAGCCAACACTCTCCAATTAGTTTTTGGGCTTTGATTGAGATTTTTCTTCATATTTTTGCTTCTTGTTCTTCTGCAATTATTTCTTTGTTGTGGTCCTGTTTCCTTTTGGTCAATTTTTATTTTCCAGGGGCTGATGTTACGTGCAGTGTGTTCGCTTGCCTTTCCTCATGTAATGTTGCAGTCACAGTAAATAACCTTAAAGGACAGGATTCTGAGATTCCTGTCCCTTCCTCAGCTTAATTTTAAGCTATTCTGGGAAAAGAATGGTGTCTGTTGGTTTTACTTTTTGTTTTCTCCTGAGTGCAGATGACCCATTGTAAGAGAAAGCAATGAGCCATGCCCTGTTACTGAGCGCTGCAGAAGTCAGTGTATGAAAATGAACAAACTGATTCTCTGTCCTTCACTATGATTTGTACTATCCCACTCTTTATTGAATTAAATGTGTTAATAAAGGACTTATGTAGCAGCTAAGAAGGAGTTGGCTGTCATTTATCAATTAATTACCCATGAAAACTGACGTTACATGGTAGTAGTAATCGTACCCATGGTGTTAGGCATATGCTGCATAAAAATGCAGTCACCTTGAAATAATATGGGCAAATCAGCTTGTAACCTACAGAATACTACTAATAATGTAGTCCTAAGTGCTACAGGACTGAAATTTGTCTCTGAGTGGTCTATGGTTAGATTGTGGATTATTTTATTTTTGGTTCAAATTTTGGGTGATCAAATTGGTTGAGCTACCTTTAATTCTGAAATCAGGGATTTGTCTCTATTCAGACCCACAGAGCAAGTCTTGTTTTTNCATGTATGGAGTAAGTTTAATATTTCTTTGGGAAGGGCAGGGAGGTGAGGGTTTGTGGCAGACAGGTAGTGGAAAACCAAGTTGTAAGGGAAGTTAATTTACATTGGTAGAACTTGTATTGACTTCAACGTCTAATTTCTACAGCAGTAGAATGAAGGCCCTGATATGATACTGTTCTCATTGTTATTCTCTTTTAAAACCAGGCTAATACAAGGTCAGCTGCAGCCATTTTATTGCTAGGGGAGAAAAGGGTCTATGCAGCTGCTAAGTTACAAGCGGTATTATGTGCTTCAAGTCATTTGTGCCACATTAGGCACTGCTACTGCAGGAGCTTAGAGAGAAAACAGTACAAACCAGGCGTACATTTCTGCCTGGTAACACTAGGTTTGCTCCTGGCTCGGGAGCAAATGAGAAAACTTGGAAAGAAAGCAGCTATGGTATATAAGTATGGCAATCTAGCTTAGAGGTTGTATAAAACATGTATATATTATATATGGCTGCCCTCTCCTCTTACAGTCCTGATTACTGAAAGTATTCTTGAACCCCCACTATGCTACTGTCATTTAGCCTTCTTGAAGTGCTGTAAGACACCAGCCTGTTGGCTTTCTTTGGCAAAGTCATTGACTCGATGAACTTTTCTTGTTATGAGGACTGGAGCAAATACTGATACTGTCCAGACATTGTTGCTGGAGTGTCAGACAACGAATGCAAATGATAGCACATCATTGTTCGTGTTTAGGTTGTCAGTGTCTATTGTCTTTTCTCTTCCTACTGAGAAAGATGTAGTTACTTCCCAGAAAGCTTACTTGTAGATGAGGTACAAGAGTAAGTAGCAGATAAGAACACAAAGAGGTTGAAGTAGTAACAGCAGTTTGATGACCTAAAGCCTGTTTAAATCAAAAGAAATATGCTTGTTAACTGCAATTTTCTTTGGAGCCTAGATAGATGATGCAAGAAAAAAAACCTGATGATACTTCATTTTTATATATCAGCTTATCTAATCTTTTAATAAATTTTGAGCAGAAAATACAGTGAGTGACTTGGGAAGGCAGTTGACTTTTGTTTTGGTTTAGTTAGATTTCTATGCAGTTATTCATCATGGTGTCTGACATGTGTAGGTAAAAGGTTTTCATTATTCCCCCCTACACACACCCCCAGTTAAAAAACCTCTTAATATGAATGCAACAGTATAAGCCACAATATATTTGTAGTTTAAAATGTTCTTCTCTCCAGCTTTAATCTATGGCTTAATAAATGAAAAATAATATGCACCAAATTGCAAAAATTATGCACGGGCATTCATTTCAGAGTCAGAGCTATCTGGATGCAGCTATAAATGTACCAGTTGTGCCAATAACTAAACAATACATTTATTCTAGCTTTATTGTTGGAGCATTTTTACACTTCAAGTATATTATATGCTTCTGATCATACGCTGTGCACCGTGTACTCTTTGTAATTATGGCAATCTGACTAGTTGTTAAGGTTGAAAAAGGTAACTGCCACTAGAAATCTGGAAAAGTGAATTAATTAATACATTTTGTTATGTAAGAGAGCACTGTCAAAGTTCCCATTTTATGTCAAGTTCAGAGATATGCTAAAATGCTGCCCTTTGAAAAAAAAAAAAACAACTTATTATTTCAGCTACATTGGCAAAGACTCCCTTCAGATTTTATTCCAAAGTCGTATATGTGTCTTATGTTGAAATCTGGGCTGTAAATGGTGCTACCTCTGTGCAGTAGAACAGAGGTTAGTAGCCTCTGGAAGCAAATCAGCATAAGGAGAAGCGAGGTCAGGGTATAGGTAGCTATTGTGTTATCTTGAATGTGGAATAAGACAGTGTTACCCTTTTTTGACTAAGCTGTAGCAGGTAAGTTCTCAGATAGGATGTATGTTACATAAAACTTAAAATGTGGGGCACTAGCTAGAGGAAACATTTCTGTTGTAAGACTCATTCCCAAACCAGGCATTCTGGTGGTCATTTCGTGTCCGGCCCAGGAGTGGGGGCACTGGCACTGGGCACCCAGCGGTGTTGTAATTGGCTGATGCTTTCTTGAGCGGAGGGAACCATTGCTAAATCTTTTCTAGCTGATTCAGAGCAGTGACTTCAACCCTGAGGTGCCAAAAGGGTGACTGCCTTAATTTTCCTATTGTATCTCCATCTCTGTAAGAAGCTTTCCGTTGGACTGGAGGAAGTGAACAACTGCTTTTTTGCTCCGGATCCTGCTTTAAGAATACAGGTTATAAGTCCCTACTGACAGTGAACATGGTTTATCTGTTTTTCAGACAGGCAGATGGAAGCACGAGCTTCTCTAAAGACAAATGGTGTGTCAGCAGCCAATTGCAGGAAAGATAAAGGATTCCAAAAGCTGTGAATATTGCAGTCAACTATCCAGGGCTTATTTAATGTCCTTTTATTCCAGCTTCTTTCATCTCTTTAGTCTTTGCTAGTCGGCGTATAAGTAGTTCAGTTGAATACATTCACAGGAGTATGGTACAATAACTTCTGCCCTATTCCAATATAGAATGGATTACCTATATGTCTTTCTTACCCTTCTACTCTTCTTCTGTTTCTATAAAACAAGTCTCCCAGTCAGTCTTTCCCATTTCCTATTTTGATCATCATCTTCTTGTCTCCTTTAAGCTACTGTGAACAGGAACTGAAGATAAAATATGTGTTTATAGGTACCATTTTAAAACAGCTGCAATTTCAGTGCTGGACCAACCCTCTGATTAGACAAGTGGAAGAGCTGTGATGTATACTCTATAATAAATGTCAGAGCAAAGAAGAGCAAAGAAGAAAAAACCATCCTACTAGAGGCAAGCAATAGCCAGGAAGTAAAAGAAGAACCTGTGCCAGAAAGCAAAAAAATTTAAGAGCAGCACAGAAGTTCAAGGGTGACAAAGAAAAGGATCACAGCCCTTTTGGTGAGTAAATACTTTTAGACAGGTATTGATCTAGTGGGGGAAAGCAGCATACGGTCTCCATTGTGAAATAGCACTTATTGGGGGTGATGCACGTAGGAACAAGGTTACAAGTAGTGAAGAGAAGCAAGGCATTTTTCCATGGTTGGAAAGCATTTTGAAAAATTGAGGTCTTTTCTGTCTTTATTTTTAACGTCTAGTACCCAAGTCTAAGAATCAAAAAACTGAAATACAAAAAGATCCTCTTAATGATTCAGAAGAGAAATCATAATCTCATCAAAGTCAGCAAAAAACTTTGCCATTGATTGAACTGGGGCCAGGGCTTCACTGCAGGCTTTGCTGTTATGAACTGTAATCTGGTGCTGACGGGAGAACCAAACGTGGCAACAAGAAATATGTTGCAAAAGCTCTTGTTTTCTCTTCTCTTCACTTTTCCTCCTGTTGAAGATGTTGCTGTGGCCCAGCCCTGGGCTTGGAGTATGTGGTACCTGTTATTTTCTAATAACTAGACTAATTGACCTGGATTCCTTTACTCGTAGGGTCATTTGGCTGATGGAAGAAGTTGAATATACATAAATATAAATGGGTGGGTTGTCTTGTTTCCTAAGAGAAAATAATGTGCTAAATATTGTCATTCCTCACACCCCAACTGTTCAGTTATGCCTTACCTGTTGAGAGATAAGTGATTAAGTAGTGAACATTAAATGGCATGACGGTTCCATTAACCGGTGCAGGTCTGGAACAATCTCACAGACCTGAATTAAAATATGCTAATTTCATATTGGCATAAATTGAGTCAAAACTTATTTGGGCAGATCCTGCATGCTCTGCCACTCCCTGTTGTAACAGAATGCCTGCTTGTGTACTGCCTCAGAACTACAATGAAACGATTGTGATAATCTTTCAGTATTTCAGGAAAAATGCTCACAGAGAGCTGTATCAGGAGGCCAGAGTATTTTTCCATAATTCACCAAAGCCAACCACATATCTTCATGATCTCTCAAATGGAGGAGTTACAGAATTAATTTTCATTCCTTATGCTGAGTTTTTTCAGCTGGTTGCTTTCAGTAAGTGTTGCTGCCTCTAGCACCCAGGACTCCCACATTTCAGTATACTGAGCAGCTTCACAGCTGTTAAGCCACTGTTAGTTTGGAGCTACCACTTTTTTCTCACTGAAAGTATAACTTATTGTACTCCCCTCGGGCGCACACAGCAGACAGCAGCATGCTGATCCACCTTGCACATGGGGACACTTTAGATCAGTCCTTCGTCCTGTTTTGGGGGATAACCAAATACTGACTATTTGACATACAGGAACCCTTCTCCTTACCTGCTTAAGCATTAGCGCCATTCAGCCAGGAGAAATGCAGCTCTTCTGTAAGCAAGTGATGCTGGGGGTTTGAAGCTATGTAGATTTGCTAGGCTGAGTGCAACTTTGTACCACCCATGGAGTACATAAGTCAATGAACAAAAGGTCCTTTTTATTTCAGTGTTTGCTAATGGATACTTTCTTAACCCTGTCCCTGCTGGTGTTGCTGACTCATAAAGTGCACTGGCTGGTATGGAGACCATTTCAAGAGTAGCCTGTCTGTACCTTTGTAGGGAACAGAGACCTCAAAAGCTATTCTATTCCTGATAAATTTAAGCAGAAAAATGTGAAACATAAAATTTTCTATATTGCATAGTGAAAAAGGACTTACTTTTTATTGGAAAGAAAAGTTTGTCTAAATAATAAGTTAGCAAGCATTTAGAACCTCACTGTTTGCAACTAGTTGCTGGAAGACTCCCTTCAAATTACTGAAACTTGTATATCAGTGTGTAAAGAAGCAAACCAAACAAGGCTAGTGGTTTGTAAACAATTCTCCAGATCCTAATTCTTCTGCTCCAAAGAAATACATTTTAAGTTTCCTTTTTCTGACAAATGCAAATCAAATATTAACTGATTATATTTCAATGTAATCATCATATTCTAGGGAAGGGTTGAGGAGCAGACAGAAAGGAGTTGTTTGTTTTAACCAGGGCAACCAAGAGCTTTTCTGTGTGTATGTTTAATGAATGAATCAGCCTACTTTAGCACACAATTGCTTAGATCGATAATTATTCAAGAAACAATACTGCCTTGGGAAAATCTATAGTAATAAAAAAGAAATCTGGATGGGCTGAATAACCTTTTCAGGCAGATATTTATCTCCAAATGAAGCTATTTTTTGTAAAGTTTCTATTCTTTAGAAAATGCATTATTGGATGGTTAAAAAATAATCAGATTGTTAGTGTTTAGAGTCTGGAATTCAGGGTGGTAGCGAAATAAAGCATTAATGGATGGTATTCTCAGATGTATAGCTGGGAAGATTGTTAGGTTTTAAGTATAAAGTCAAAGTGGCAATATGAACTGAATCTATGCATCTGTACTCTAGTGACAACTGTTACCATTACCAATATGAACAGATAGCAGGTTCTAATTAAAGTTACAAGCCAGAGGGAATAGGCATTAAGAAAGAAAAGAATAATTCCATGAATAAATTGCACTTGATTTACTAGTTCACAAAAAAAGGTCTAAAAATTAGTATCTGAAATTACTTTAAATACAGCATCTATCAAACCACAGAACAATAATCAAGTCGACCTAATTAGAACACTTATAACTATAAGCAGCATGTAGCATGTTCTTATCTTGACGTGGGGAGACCAAGTAGTCCCCTAAGTGCCAGTTAATCTACAACAAACTTTTGCTGAGACCTAGAAGAAACCCCCTACAGCAGCTACCTGCTTACTTTAGATGTCAGGCTCTCCAGAATGTAGCTTCTTGTACTCTGCATCTGCATTAAGAGCAATTTCTGTGTGCACACCATGAGCTGGATCATGAAAGGTCCTTAGCAAATTGCACAGCACTTTGCAGGAGCAGTTTGTCCATAAATGTAGGTTAGCCTTCTTTATATATGGGTGTCACTTCTACTTAAACTTTTGCTTACTTACTCTTTACTTTACTTACTTACTCATCCTTTAAATATAAGGCAAACATTGCCTCTGCAGATATATAGCTTTTATGAGTGGACGTAGACCAGATTCCTTAAGTGATGCTGAGGAGTACGATACTGTGCGTATTACCAGCACCTCTGGATAGGTAACACTGCCTTGCTGGTACTGATCAGTCAGGGAAAGATGTATTCACAGCTTTAGAAAACTGGGCTAGGTAATTTACGGGAAGCCGATGTTATGGCAAATGCCTAACCAACTTTCTCTCGCTAGGTGTATTGACTGTTTTTTTCATTTTCAGTGGGTTTGTGAGTGGTAGAGTTTTGGTCCATTGAAATAAGTTGTTTTGGTTAAAATCAGTTTTGACCATGTGCTTTCAAAATTTCAAGACATGCTTGGAATGATAAATTTCTAGACTGCTTTCTCTAAGCATATTATGATCTGGCAATGCTAGGCCGTAAACATGAATTAAATCTGAAGAATTAGAAATGCTTCACTTAACTGAACTATTTTGTCAAATTACCCAGGCGGATGGATACTAGCAAGATTTTTCTCTCTTGCGTTGAAGGGGCAGCAGCTAGTGGTACTGGAAAGGAGAGAAATAAGAAAAGGCAAAATTAATTCTGTACCTCATTTGATTCATATTATCCTTTTCTTTTCTTCTCCATCTGTCTGTATTCCCTTCCCTGTCCCAGCTTTTGAAAAGAAGTCCAGGCTCAAGCTCTTCCAGCAGCCTCTAATGTGCTTGGAAACCCTCACTGTTTCATATAAACTTGCATGTGTTTGTACTTTGTCACGGAGACAACCCTGTCACCAGCCATTTCAGCTATGGTTGACGCTCTCCTCTGGAAGGTTTTTAGCAGTAGCTTCACATTAAGTTGCTCCTGCCTGAGAGGAAGAGAGAGCTGAGTGCCCAGGTCAACATTTACAGCAGTAGCATGACTGTAACTCAGCACAGATGCTGAAAGAAGAAGGCTGCTGTGAGCAGGTCTTCAGTGGCATGCTGAGGGGCTAACTACTCTGGCCAGCCCTGTTTTGACTCTTTGAGTTTCCTAGCTAGAAGTTGTGTGGGGGAAATCGAGGGCCCTGAGTGCACCTCAGTGTTGTGGTGCTCACCTTTGGCCGGAGAGCATCTCCACACCACCCTGCAGGCCATGCGGCATGGCTGGTGCCACGAACATGGCACTACATGACCTTTCAGCAGCTACACACAGTCCCTCACGTGTGATGAATGTTACGTCTAAACCCATGGAGTTTTTGGCTCTGCACGGGCAGGATCTGTGACCCTTTTGCAATATGAACAGTAAACGTGGTGTGGTCAGAGCCTGCAGCTGCCATGTGGTGAAATCAAAGAGCTGGGAGAAATTTTACAGCTTGTTTTTCATAGCAAAGGGATACACACGGGCTCGCAGAGATTCGGAAATATTCGCAAATGCAGCTCTTGCTGCAACGAGTCAGCTGAAGTACGGGCAGATCAGCAGAGCGCCGATGGCGGCATTCACACCACAAAGTTACACAGACTTACAGGGCTTATCTCTTATCTCCAGACAAATCGTAAGTATTGTCAGGACAGTAGCTTCAGCAGGGGGAGGGAAGGAGCCCCTCTGTAACCTAACTTCTGGACCATGGCATTCGGAGGCTGCGCTGGTGCATGCGACGAGGCAGTGACACTGCCTGTGGTGCCTGGCGTGCCTTGGCTCACCTCCGCTGCGATGACATGGCTGCACACACGCAGTAGCAGAACTTGGGGTGACAAAATGTCTTTAGTGACTATAATGTATGTGTCTACAAAGTTAGAATTACTTCTGTCCCTGAAGTGATGCCTGTTTTACCTGTGGATGATGTACCTTGGGATTTCAGTGCCTAAATTCCACCTAAGTTTCACTTTGAAGAGTTCAGTGCTTTTTGGGTCTGACATCCAGCAGCTCCACGTTTAAGCACATAGTGCAGAGGAAACATTGCCGAAAAAGATGTAAATGCTTAGGGCAAGAAAATTGTGCCTCTCTAACATACTAAAATTAAGTCAATTGTGCAGCTGCTGAGAGTGGAGGGAATGGTTTATTTATTTTGTTTGGATTTAAAAAAAAAAAAAAAAAAAGGCCTTGTAAAAATATCCCTACCAAGAAGCCACTAAAGCAAACCAGTATTGAGGAAGTGAGAGCTAAAGTAGTTGTGCATTAGAAACTAAGAGGTAGAGCAGGATTAAATGGTCAATTTCTTTACCATGGCAAAAGGCTAATGGTATAGTGCCCCAACACTCGGTATTCAGAGTGGTGCTATCTGGGCAAGGGGATGAACACGCTCTCTGAAAGGTGGCACTCTTTGCTGTTAACAGAGAATTATTTCAGTTACTCACAAGTAGGGAAGATTGTGAATGACCTGGGTTAACAAAGTGAATAAATGGGCAGCGTGAGCAGGTGAAATGCAATGCTGACAAATACAAGGTTGGGCACACGTTCGGGGCAATAATTGCAAGTATTTGTAGGCTTTGCGGGGTTCTAAATTAACCATTAGGTCATTACTTGCTATAATCAGCTTAGTGGAAAAAATTGTGTTGTGAAGGGATACTGTGAAAACAAAAGATGATGTGAGACCATGTTGGGGGGGAAAAAAAAAAAGCACAGAGCAGAAAATACAATTCCAGCCATAAATCAGCAATAAGAATTCACCCATAGTTTTGTTCTTGCCCTAACTCTTAAAGCATACCGACAAAAAGTAATTCTGTGGACGGGCAACTAAACGATTAGAGAAATGGAGGAGGCTGAAAACAAGGACTTGTTTAGAAAGGAGTCAAGTAATAGGAGACGGAGGGGAAGTATTTAAAACAATGAGTAGTATAAAGAATACAAGCTAAGAAGTTTGTATTTATCCTGCTAATGCAAAAAAGAAGCAAAGTGGTATATTTAAAGTGAATGAAAATGAATTATTTTCATGAAAACCTCGTTAACCTTTGGGAGTCATTCTCTTAAGCAATCACAGAGGCTGAAAGTTCAGCAGCATTATGCTATTTTAAAGCTATTCTTATGCTACAAGAGGACTGGAACAGTTATTCCAGATAGCTATTCAGTGCTGCTTATTCAGAGATCCTGCTTCTCCGTTAGAAAAGCCCATACAGATACTCTACCTGCTGCTTCCTATTTATGAATCAGACCTTTTAAAGTGCACAGATGTTTTTGTGCTCAGCTTTGCCGTCTCTAAACTTTAAACTGGTTGGCAGTGCAGACTCTACATTGTGCCAGGACTCCCACTCCAAGACACAGAAGGAGGTGTACTCCCAAGGAAGAAATGGTTAAGAATTACATAAACTTTGCTGTAGAATTTTCATGATAAAACTACCTATTCTGAATGTTATATCTGCAACTGGGACTTCCTTCGTCTGGGATCCTGGACTGATGACTTCAGCAGCTGGTGCATTATAGGGAATGGTCCTTTAAAATCTCCTTGCTGCCGAGTTGAGGCTTGCATGATTTTCAGTAGCATTTATAACCACTCAGGCTGCGCCATGGTGTGATCTGTTTCACATGCCAGGAACTTTGATAGGGAGCTGTTGAGATTAATGATGACATAATACAGTAAGAAGAGATAGTAATGCTCTTAGGCATGAATTAATGAAATACCATTGAGAATTTATCCTGCATGAATAAAAGGATTTGGAAGTTGTCATTTGAAAAAAAAAAAACACATGAAGGATTTTATTGAAAAAAACCCCAAATGCTCCATTGAAATAGACAGGGTCCTAACGAACCTTTACTCCAGATTTCTGTCGGAGCTGGATGACTGAGCTGGCTCCATTAATTGAAATCCTACTAGTTTACAAAGTGTGTATATAAACACGAGGCACAGGTTTCTGGCTTCCAGGGCTGTGGTGGTGTTAATTTTTATCCCCAACTGGATGCAAAGCTGGATTCCAACCTGCCGTGTAGCTGTGGAGTAGAGACCCAGCATGCCAGGGGCATCCGTAGATCTGGGGTCCTTATCTCGTAGTGCAGCCATACAGCAAGAGCCTTGCTTACTGAAGTGGCAGCAACGCTCTTCATACATGTGGAGGGTGACTGTCACCGTCTATTCAGAAAAAATCTAAGGTATGCTTTACTGTGTCCTCCCTGGCGTAAGTGTCTTTGCAGGGCTACAGCTGAGGTGGACCTGAAGAATTACTGCTGTGCCCCATCACTTTTCATTCTCCATCATCCCCTAGAATTGGTGAGTTAAAACCCCAGGGAAGATTTTCGTGTATATATAATTGCCTACCTGTAGCTTCTCTTGATTTAAAACATACTTTTACTCAGGGACAAAGCTTTACACTAGCATATGTTGTCATATAACCAAGTCTAGAAGACAAGTTTTGTTAGTTTTTGAGGCAAAGTGGGTAACAGTACACAGGGACCGCTTACTTTTTGTTGTTCTGTTAATGTCTGAGTAGTTCAGAAAAAAATTTCCTTAAAAATTAGGACATAAAATATGACACATATTTTATCCATAACTTACGTCAATCTGAAACACCTTTTATTGCCTACATAAGTGAATATATGTAAACTTTATTAGTAATTTCATTTCCAATTTAAAAGAAGCAAAGGTGTATTGTAGAATTCACAGATAAAGGTTAATTTTAACTATAAAGGTTATTACCAGTGTTGCATTTCTTCATGTTATGGTTCACTTATGTAGAATTGAGATGTATTTTATATTAAACAATGCATAGCACCATTATACAACAGTTCACTAAATGCACATCCCATTTAATCTTTTGTAGGAATTAAGATAACTGGACTGAAGTTACAAGGAAGAATTGAACTGAGCCAGTAGGGTTAACACTGATACTAACAGGAGATTACTAGTCAAAAGAAAATTACAGCTCTTCTGAAAGACAGTGCCTAAAATAGCAGCATATCCTTGGCACCATCATAGGAACTGGTTAACTGATGACCCTGAAGAAACACTTGTTTCCATTAATTCTGCTGTCATTATTTCGCTATTCTCGAACTCTTCCTCTGAATTCTTCTGTCCTTCTGATCCCAAGACAAGATGGCAGGGAAGTGAGAGAGAACATAAAGAAATTACAATAAGCTGTCGGCTATATAATTATATTGTAACCTACTACACTGAGAAGTTACACCAACAGAAATTTGGCAAGGTATCGGCTGCTAGCTGCTAGCTAAACACAGGACACTCACTAGCATAACATTAAAAAAACCAGGCTCACTAAAAAGCAACATCTACATTACAAAGAAGCTAACGAAAGATTCCCTTATGATACTTAGCTGGTTCATCTTAGGTTCATCAGCTACATTTTCTTGTTTTATGAATACTTGTTACATTTGCAATTGAATATATATTTAAGAAGCTCACAATGCTACAAACCTTCTTCCAGCATGTAGTTTTGCCACCTTTAGTTAGACACAAAGGAGTACTTGCTCGACCTAGGGTTGAAGATTCTGCTGAAAGTTGGTGATGTTATTAGGTCATGTGTACTGTAATTACTTGAGCACCACGATTTTTAAATCCCTAAGACGTGATTTCCTAGGTAGAAGGCAGCAAGTATGCTTTTAAGTTGCCAGACAGACCAAGGGAATCATTTTTTGCTCCAAAGAGTCTGCTGTATACCCTGAATCAGAACAAATTCTTATTTCATAGAGATTTCAGATTTTTAAAGCATCTCTACTAAACAGAAGTAAACAGTTTCTGGTTGAATTTTCAATGTTCCAGTGACTCTACTGTAAACATAATAACTTTTCAGTGTTAAGGAACATACTGGCAAGAGTTACCAGTAGGGTCGATGGTGATGATGCCTTTTTCTTCAAGAACAATTACTACAGTGTCACAGTCCTGATTGCAGATATATTGAGGTTACCCGAACCCCACGGTTCCATCTCAACCTGGATTTTTTTTTTCTTTTTACAGTTTGAATTGTCTCAACAGCAGGAAGCCTTGCCCAAAAAATTCTTCTGTAATCTAAACTTTTTCAAAAATGCATCAATATTTTTTCCAGATGGACTTTATATATTCCAATGTATTAGAAGGCAACAGATTTGACGTGGCTTTCAAATGAAATTTTGCTGTTCTCACACATACAGTCACATGAAACTGTGGCCTCTGTGACGATGGGGCATTAACTTTAGAGTTATTTGGAAGAACCTAATTTTGGAAGTTGTGGCAAATTAAGTCCTTGGCGTTGTCTTTGAGAGGCCCTGGTTGAGAGGGGAAAAAAGAGGCTTGGGCATCAAAACAACAAAGGCTTCAGACTTCCAATTTTGCCACTGATCTGTAGATAACATCTTGGGCATCAGCTGCCTTCTGCAGTTCTCTAGTCTGATAAAAATAGGGACAGTCATGCTTATTTATCTAACTCAAAACAGTGCCGTGATGGATTAATTATTTGAATAGCACTCAGAGTGCTATCCAAATGCTGCTTATTCATGTTTTCCCCACTGCAACAATATGTCTTCATCGCTAATAATGGACTGCTAATGACTGTTGCCGAGAACATGATAGTGGTGTTTACCACCTTATTTTTAATTTAAGTACAGATGCCTACTTAAAAGTTATGTAAATATACAAAATTACAGTACATTTTCCTAATGACCCTGCTATGGCTGAGTTTGATCCTATTCAATTGTGACTAGAGTAATGAATAGTAAAGATGACCTTTTTTCTGTAGAGCTATCTAGACAGTTTCTATTGTATTCTCAACACCTGAATCAGGAAATGTGAAGAAGCCACTCTAAGCAGGATACAGCTGGGTCGAAGGACTGCTGATGCCAATTATGCTTCGTACATAATAATGCACATTTTACCTATTTGGAAAAAAATTCACATTTATTTACTGTCAAACAGGTGTTAAACTTTACACTGGATATTAGTGATGGGCTCATTATTAACAGGTTTACACAAAGGGATGAAAAAAGCAGAATTTTGTTGAAACAATTTACATTTCATTAGATTTTTTATCATAAAATAAATTAATTACTAAATATAGGCAGAAGGAATATGGAAGAGTAATAGTTATGTTTTATTTACTTTTTTTTTAAAGGACAGGCACCTTTTATTCACGAGAAAGCTTGTGAGAAGTGTCCGGTGTCCCCTTTACCCCTTACCACCCAACCCTGACTAAAGAATGAACAGGGAATTGAGTTACAATCTTTGTTAGCTATACCAAATTTGTGCAAGGCTTGGCATAATTGGCTTCTAAAACAATTTTCTCCCCAAATTATGTTTTTTGGCAATAAAAATTCAAAAAAGTAAGAATAAAAACTAACTTGTCAAAGCAGAACACTGTTTACAGTGAAAATTAAGTGAAAACGGGTAGAACTTGCATTTTAAACATACTACCGTACTATGAACAGAGTGTAAGAAAAACAGCTTATAACATATGTGCAACCAAGAGCTTTTCACAATATTTTCTTCAAACTCTTTAAAATTATTTTTTAATGACAATTATATTTCAGTTGGACACAAATGTATTTATTTTACCCTAGCAATAGAACAAAATATAATTTCTTTAGCCATTTTTTCATGAGAACGGTTCATTGTACAGTTGAGGAAATATATGAAATAAGGCCTGTGGCTTGATTGCTAGTGGTTAGACATGTATTCAATCTTTGCCCTAATGGAAAAGATTTGCAGTGAACTGCAAACTGATGCAGAATATCTCTCCTGCTTTTGCAAGTCTTGTCAGGAACAGTAAGGTACAGTAAATTTGTCCCACAGGATTTTAGAGCCTACGCCTTGTATATAATACAATGTAGGCCTAGAAAAAAAAATGGTGCAGCCATATTTACAAATTTAGTTCACAAACTGCTGCAGTAAAATGGCTGGGAAGTGTTTATTTCTCTTTTTTTCACAATTTTGTTAAATTCAGCAGCAGAAGATATCTTAAAATACCTTGTTGGTATTTCTTTTCTTTGTAACAAATAATTCATTTTAGTATACTCTGTGTATATACAAAGTTTTTGTTTTATAAAAATTCACAGAACTGCGAGGTCCAGTCATCCCCATTACTGGAGAACCACAGGGTCAACAGAATTGTCTCTTCAAGCAGATATGAGGGAGCCTGCATGGGGCCAATTAAGTCTTTTTAATACTTGTACATGGCCTTTAATATTTCTTTGCTACACTATTAAAGGCTTGTCACTAGTTGCATTTGTCCTTCTCTAACATCCCCTTCTGGAATACATCCTTCCTTGTTAATGGGAATTATATAGCCGTCGCTGTTACCCCTGCTGATTTGATAGTACATCTGAAGCTGATGGCCAGCTCCTAGGTTTGGCATGCTCTTGTAGTAAATGTCCTCATTTTCACTCCTCCTGGAGGGAGAGAGATCTTCTTCAACGTCGGGGCTGCTCTCTGGATACGGAGAGTCTCTGAGATTGGGCATGCTCGTGTAAAGAGAGTCTCTGTTGGGGGACTGGAGGTGATCGTCAGCCTCGGCTGTCAGCTGTGAGACGTAGCTGTCGGTTCCCTCGGTCTTCACTTTCTTCTGGGGCTGGTACAGAAGGGAGTGAGTCCGCTGAGGAATGAGTGGGGCCTCAAGCTCTTTGTGGTGGAGCTCCAGCCCGGGGGTGTCACTGTGCATCAAAGATGAGGCATCTGCCACGATGGCGTCATCTTCGCTACTGCTCCCGCCGATCACAGCTTTGGCTGGCAGCGTGCGCTCCAGGTTGTGGTTCTTGCTGCTGCCCCGCAGGTTGTTGTGCACTAATTCTGAAATGATCATTTTCTCAAAAGCTGTATCATTCAGGCTTAGTCCACAGTCTACAACTTGCACGCTGTCGTTATAGTCTCCGTTGCGCAATGAGTAGCTGTTGTTGAAATTACCATTTAGCGGTAGAGTATCCATGGCACTTGTATCCCTGGCATTGTTCAGTGAATGTCCTGAAATGGAGAAGGACAGCTCTGGTTATTGCACGATGTGCTTTTTATCACTTTTTATTTTTTTAAACAAAATTCTTTAATGTAGTTCAGGACAAAGTTGTACTTGGAAGTAAGACTTGAGAAAAGTTAGGTTATTGAACATTCTCAAATGTAGACAGTTGCACACCTTATGGGAAAGATGCATTTTGAAAATAGTAACGTGTATTTCCTGTGGGGAATAGTGGTATTTTAATTTCTTAATTTAGTGTCAATTCTGTGACTCTTCCACAAGGAACTTTTCACTCCATGCCCTTGCATATGTAATGCAAAGCAATTCATTTGGAAACATCTACGTTTTGAAGTACACCACCATGATTTAGAAAAAGAAAATTAACAGAATTTGTCCTAAACGACACTAAATTAAAAAGGAATTAGATCACAGACATAACTGAAGGTAAATGTACAACATAAACCCACGTAACTGGCAAGCAACTACTTGAACAACATTTCTAACATTTTTTCCTTTTTTTTTTTTTTGAGATGAAGTAAAGAAAAGAATGAAAAAAATGGATAAATACGAAGAATTTATGTTAAACAAGGACAGCCATCTTTCACACTACAGGGACCAGGGCCCACAAGCACCATCCAACAACACGATAGACAGCAGGTGGAATGACTCACTTTGGACAACTCACATCATGTCTGTCTGCTCAGGCTATCTGGCCTAAGAGTAGCTGATATATAAAAGAAAGTAAAATGATTTATTGTAACATGATGAAGAATTACTGAGCTTCTCAGCAACTTAGTCAGAGCAAGGGTTCAGCAAATTAGATTACTAAGCAATAACAGCTTTTCTTTTCCCACTTAATGTAATTTTTTGCACTAATATTCTGTCTGCCAACAACGGCCCCAGGCTTCTAAAGGTCAAAGTTTGCCTGCAGTCTGCATCAGTCACAGTGACAGCGCTGAATGAACCAGAATCGTTAATTAAGAGTTAGGCCCACAGTTACCATGGGCATGGAAGTCAAATGCAGAAATGTTAGGAATTTCTGTAAGTATGGGTCACAGAAATTAAACCAAAGAATAAATATTAGTTGTGGAATGGGAAGAGGAAATCAGCCATGGCTGATATCTCATAGCTGCTGGAGGAATGACAGATTGAGTAAGTCTGCTGGAAACATGAAAAGAAATTTAAGGGGGGGAAAAAAATGAAGTCTTATGATGATTACGGTCTTTATGTTTTTTGGTTTGGCTTTTTTTTTTTTTTTTGGTAACAGGATAAAGAAAAGGTTTTCCTATAGACACAAAGACATGTAAACTATGACAGCACAGTGCTTCCCAAGCAAAAGAAAAAGAAAAAGAAGAAAAAAAACTTTGAAAGAAATTAAACAGTCTGAACCATGGAAAGTCGGATGGTTAGAGCATTCCTAGAAAATCACTTTATCTACAGATATGTCTGGAAGTAAAGAAAGAATGGAGTGACTTTACTGAAATGAGACTGACCACTGTGAGGCTGCTGCATTATATGCAAGGCTTGGAGGAGTATTAAGAAAAAGCTTGTTTTGGAAAAGATTATACATTTTCCTGTTTTGGGTTTTTTTTCAAAATTAAAGCTGCAGCTTATCCTAGAAAATTCAGTCTTCTCTGGAAAATATTGTTTTCAATTAAAAAGTAATTGCATTTTCTCATGAAAAGATTTTTGCCTTCAACTTTAAAAAATAGAGTAATAATTTCCAAATAAATTCTGAGTAATTTGCAAATCATTTTATATTTGCGTTGTTGTTGACTCCTCTCCATGTGTACTGATTTAAACAGTGAGGAGGGTTTTTTGAAAGGTCTCTTTAAGCTTTGATTGAACAACTTTGTAGTTTTGCAATTTCATATACGTTCCTAGATTTTTCTTGCAATGGATTTAGCTGCGCAGAACATATGGCATTTATAAAAGTAGACAACACACGGACCACATGCTGGCATTCATTTCCCTCATGAAAGTGATTTAATTCTATAATTTTAATTCTCTTTTCTTCTGCTAAATGGATACCAAAATATATCTGATAATCCAAAATGAGTTTTCTATGATATACTGCAGAGTTAAGCATGCTAGAATATATTCAAATTGGTTTGACGAGGCAAATTTTTTTGCCCATGATCAGGTAATTCATTTGAAATCTTTCCATAGCCTGTAGCAAGATTACTGTGGGAATGTAAAAATGTAAGTAAATTGTTAAGCATTTCTGCTTGACACTGCTTTGGTTTTAAACAGCAAATTATTTCAGCATTGTGTAACTTCTGTTACCAATAGGGTTTGCTACAGACCTCATGTTGTTTCCCAAAAAGCAGTATGCAAGTACTTTTTGAATGTGGAAACATTTCATTTGCAAATTGTGAACCACTTGCCCGCTGAGTCTACTTCATGACCGCTAGTTATGTTTTAATTGTGCCCATTAAAAATCATGCTGAAAAAATTTACATTTGATAGGCAAAGTTAAGTTTTACTCCCATACTTGTCTCTCTGTAGGTTGCTAGAGGAAAGCATAAGGAAAGTAAGAAAACAAGAGAATGAAAATAGAAACTACAGTTCAGTTAAAAAGGAAACTTGAAATAAAAACTGGAAACAAGATTTTATGAGCTCTTTATCAAAGATTTGTCGTTCCAGTTATACAAAAGTGATCTTATGACTCATCAAACAGTAACTGCTAGTTATTTACTGATGAATTGCACTGTAGTTAAAAAAAGCAACTAGATAATGTAACAACAAAATGTTAGGTAAGCGATGACACCCTTTACTCCTACAGAACTAAACTGTTCTAACTGTTAATCTCAAGATTTTCCTACAGGAAAATGATCTACCATAAAGCTGCACTATACTATAGTTTAGATCTATTTGACGCTGGATACAATTTTCTACACCGGGGTATCCAAAGGTGTCAAGATGCCTTGCGCTGCTTTAGTATCTAATCCGTTCCGTAAGCAGGTTTTTCTCAGCAAGCTTTAGAGTCAACCTTATATTGCATAGACATGATACCTCTAAATGATATATATCTTGAAGATGGGCTCTCGGACCATGTGGTGTCAGTCCTGTAATAGTATATTAAGATTTATGCCACCTGTGTTAAAAACATGGATAATTATTGGTAAATACTGTTATGGCAAAGGCATTACTATAATATAGTGCAGTTTTACAAGCTGACATTGGCAATACTGTATTTCTCGAACTGACAGAAATTCAGCATGTACGGCTAGGGTATTGCAACTTGAGTTTCTATCTAGGGAAAAGAAGGGATTTGGAGCGAGCCAAGAAAAGCGGTTTTATTCAGGAAGTATAAGCACACCTGGTGAGTTAAATACAGGAGCTGAAGGGGCATTACATACAACTGTTTCAGCGAGCAATGTGTTATAGGGGTTGTTAGTGCCGTGTGGTCGAAGAAGAGGGTTTGTTAGTAGGTAATTGCCAGTCATTCCTAAAGCAAAAGAAACAGAAAAAAAAAGTCAGTTCTTTAATTTTAGGCTGACAGTTTCAATAAAGAATATTTTTTATTCATCATGAATCATGTAGGACTTGTCAAATGTAATTCAGCTGAAAATTTCTGAATGTATTTGAACTATGTATTTGAAATGGGAGTAGGAAAATACAGTTAGATTCCAGTAATTCACAGGTGCTGTCCAAATCCCCAAAGTAAACATCTGGTGAGAGTGACATTTACTAATGTATACAAAATCACTGTTACACAAGAATAGCAATTAAGTGTGTAGAGATCAAGGTACTACATAAAGCTATTATAACTTTAAAAATGATCGTATGGAACACTTCTGTCCAGAATCGAGAGAACTGAATTTCTCAAGTTGAAAGGTATTGAAAAATCTCTTATGACAGGATCAGAGCTGTTATTCACTTCAATAAAAACACACGGACGGACAGTGGAAGGGAATTGCTGTTTTCAAACAGACAGTGGATGACAAACTGCAAGAAGCATATCTTAGTATATGCAAAAGTATGCATGCTGAGGGGAAAGCAAAATATTTGCTCTAAGAAATCAGAGCATTCACATTTTCTCCCGGGACATCCATGCTACAAATTTCTCTGCCAGATTTTAAAAAAGAATTCCTTGAATGACAAATTTTCTTTAAATAATCAGTTTACAAACAATGCAAGATGAAGCACAATACTAAATGAACAGATTTTTTTAAAACCCATTTTACACATTAGTGCAACCCCATTTAAACAACTCTTGGAATAACTGAAAAAAATCAGCATACTTTGAGAAATTATTAAAAAGGCAGTTAATCTCTGATTTCTAGCTACTAGAAGAAAAAAGTTGTAAAAATGACAACACCCCCTCCAAATGCTGTGATTTAAAACTTACTTTAAACATTTCATTAAGGTAAAATTCCACTTTTTTTTCTATTGCATTGCGCAGCATTGTATCAGGATCAGGGTATTACAGACTCAAGGACAAATAAAGAACCAGCTATATTCTTATAGTATAGATAGTTTTATTTGGCAAGGAAAAGATAGTATATATCCCAAATATTAATGCTTTTGTACTACCACAGATACTTGGTAGCAGAAATGAGCAGAAAATTTTTAAGATTCAGAGAATTATTGCCTGATTATGCTAATCTTATTTGAAAGTTTGTATCAGTGAACAACTAAAAAGGTTTTATCATAGTTTTTTTCAGTTGTAATGTACTTACTGCTAGAAATACTAACTGAAATATATTTTGCCTTTTTTTTGTGTGTGTGTGTGTGTGTGTGTACTGTTTAATCTTGGTTAGAATTATTACCTGTAATTAATAGTTAAGAGAATTTTTTTTCAATCCAAAATTTTTTGCTACCTTTAAAAGCTTGATTTTTATTTTAAAGTAAAAATGACACTTGCCATTAATTACTAAACTACATATGCATCACTGAGATAGTGACAATATTATAACTGAATAAAGATGATACTGATTTTCCTAATTATTGCAGAACATCTCCAGTGATTTGAGACTGCAGCTCCGAAACAGGGAGAAGCTTCCAAGATCCCCATTCAATTCTGAATTAACTGAGGGTGCAACATGGTTAGAGCAAACCTCAGGAGTCAGAGACACCAAATTAGGATGAAATCCCAGACTTTTATCTATAGTGTATTTATGGTACATTCCCAGACACCGGAAGGGAATGTACTTGTTTCTTGGGCATGAAAACTATATATTTTCTACTTAGGAGAAGTTATTTAATTTTGATTTTGCCAGAGGACAATACAAGATTCATATGGGGGGAGCAGTGAGACACACAGGCCTTCTCCACTTTCTATATGCCAAATAGCAAAAATAGAATCATGCTTTCTGAAATATTTTCTTTTGCAAAATACCACACACTTCCAAAATAAATGTGAATTAAGTACATGTCCCTATGACCAAATCTTGAAAAAAATCAAGGGAGGAGAATCTGCTAGTTGTGGCTGAGGAGGGCTTTACAGCAGCCCTTAGATTGATGAATTTTCTGTTTGAAACTGTCCGAGTTGAGCAGGAAGTGGTCACAATGAGATCAGGGCTACGTGTTCTTCTCCTAGGGACATGGATGGAAGAACAGGATTTGAACGTGGCTTGCACAGAGCACTCTTCCCTCCATTGCTAGCTCAAACTGCCTTAAAAAACCACAGAGGGGAAGGGGAGAAAAGATGGGACATTCTGTCTCAGTTAATACCCCTGTCTTCTAACTGGACATGAGAATGAGGTTACAGATTTCAAAGTGTATTTGAGTTGAGAAATTTGGAGCTTTGGCCTTTCTGTGCCTGAAAATGTGGATTCTGTTCCATGTGACAGATACGATGTTCTTTGAAATAGAAAAGATAAATGCTTTACAGACATCTTTTGCATAGAAATGATATCAATTAGATTTCACTGGGAAAATTTCTGCACCTAAAAATCATAGTCAAATATGCATTAAAATGTTACTGCACTCATATTTCTGTTTCAGATTTAACCTATAAAGGTTAGGAAAGATTTAGAATTATGATCTTGCTTTTAAGTTAAATTATTGATGAAACTTATTTAAATACATTCCCAAGAATGGAGGAATTCAGTTTCTATAGCAGGGGGCCGGTTAAGGGAATATGGTTTTAAAATGTGCTGGTGGATGACTTTAAAACTCTGCTTTTAGAGAACATTTGTTCCAGAATTTTTTTTCAAAACATTCTTTTCAATTCTTCTGTGTTAAACGATATAAAATCTGTATAAAATTTAAGGCTTCTAAAACTGAAATGTTCCCAGTGACTGACCTTGATTAAGTGTTGAAGTGCTGTTGATGTCACCTGAGATAAAAGACGATTCAGATTGTTTTCTCACAGTGTCATTCCACATCCTCCTTATACGACTCTGTTAACATAAAGCAGCGAGATAGAAGCATAGTAAGTTACAGAAAGATTTTTTTCTTACTTACGTATTATTATGTAGAATATTTGTGTTTATTTTGGCCTAGAGTAATCCATTCTTCTCTCATGGAGTGAAACTCCTTCTTTTGTTATTAAAACTCTAATTTATTAAATTTCATTTAGATGAAACATGGTGGTATAAGCCTTCTTATAAACCAGCCCCTAATTACAAGAAAAGTAAGGTGTTTGCATTACACCAAGGTAAAGGAAATGCTTATAAAGAATCAATTCTACTATGCACATGTATGTATGTATTTGCCATCCAAATGACAATACTGAGAAGACAATTAGTGCTTCTGATTGGAACACATCTCAGTAGACTTTTTATAAATAAGGTTAATTAAAAGATGCTGTCAAAATCTTTGTTACCTGAGTGCCAGAGGAATAGCGAGCACTAGTTCTTGTTGTTGACGCCTTCACTGAACTGTGGGGACTCTCGGTTGGTAGTCCACCACAGCAGTAGGAATGTCGGAAGCATTTGCCGTATTCCTTACGTACCTATGGGAGAAAAAAAAAATTTACTTAGTACAAAAAATAGTGTCAAATATCTCTGCCTGCAAAAAGACATGAACCTCACACTGAAACTACTCACAGACTTCTCAAGCAAATAGTTCTTGTCTGGTGAATTGCTGGCCATTAGCAAAATCAGATATTTTTCCCTACTTGGCAGCAGCATTATGAGGATTATTGAACAAATTATTTCTAAAGTATTCACACATGTCATTTAGATGTGCCTGAATAATCATTACTGAGTTATTTACGGGATTATTTTTATTTCATCTTCATATTGGAGATTAATATAGTTAAGTTAAGTTTACCTGAATTGAATGCTGGCTGAAAATAGTCCTTTTTATATGAGCTTTTGGTGTAGAAATCTTAGAAAGCCTATCTTCCCATCTCAGCAAGGGCTGATGTAACTAGCCTTTGCACTGCACTTATCCCTGCCAACAAAGTTTGCAAAACCTGCAATGACTCTTAAGGCATTTTCATATAAAGTTACTCTGTGACTCAAACAGCTGCTATTTGATATGGTCACACCTGCTTCGGGACTGTACAAAGCTCACAAACGCCCCTGCCCCGCTCGAGGCAGAGCGCCAGCTGCGCCGGTGGAGGCACCGTCAGTGTCTGAGAGTCAAATTTTGAACTGTGAAGGCTGGGAAATGAAGCATCTTTCACTTTTAGGAGCAAAACCTAAAATCCTCATTACTGTCTTTGCTGAACCTAGAAATCTGAATATGCCTGTGTACATGAGATTTTTGTCTGATAGAGCAGCACAACTAACTGATGATTCCAGTATTTGGGCTGCATTTATTCACCTTGTTTTTCCAGTGACCTACTGGAAATTTTAATTTTGTCATTTATGTATGTTAATATTTATCATGAAAGTAATCAGGATTAATTTATGGAGCAGTTACTTCTCTCCTATTCAGTGACTGGTACACTGACTACTACTTTCAGATAACAGAAGAGTGTATACACATCTCAGCAACATGATAGCATCAGTGAAAGGACACAGTGGATAAAATTTCTAAAGATGCATAAGTCTAAATTCATAAATCTTCCACCAGATATTTGGGAATCTAAGTGCCACTTCTACATCAATGAGACACCCAAAATTTCTAGGAAAAGTGGGATTTCAGCTAATCTGGAAATTCTGCTTGACCTATGAATATGTAGGACAGAAATAAAGTTATGGGTACGTAAAAAGGGGAGTGGGGAAAATGCAGAGTTAGTAATGTGGATTTACATATACCATAAGCTGTTTTCAGTATTACAAGTATTTTACTCATGGAATACATACTGTGATGTTTCTATAAACCATAAGGGTGAAGAAAATTTGAGTAGTTAGTGTTTTAACTTCAAGCTAGGGACAACAACTCATCTTTTTATAAGAGTATATGGTACGTATTTTAAGCGAACCCCTGTCTGTATCAGCACAAAAGACACATAAAAAAATGAAAACAGAAATGCACAGACATAGGATTATAATCTTTAACTCTGGAGTCTGAAAAACATAAGTCTCTATATATCATCACTAGATGGTATAACACCTAAGAAAATACATTCCTGAACACCAATGGATATTAAATACTCCAAACCACTACGTAGTAGAGACAATAGCAATCAAAACCGTATTTTTACCCAAATACCACTCTCCAAGGCTGGTTTTGCCTAATGCCTATATTGCAGTGAATGTACATTATCTGTCAGTACTGCGCATTCCACTGTCATTATTTCTAAATTATAGCTTGTTGGAAACTGATGGAAGAAACAGCACTATCATCCTGTCAGAACTGGAAACATAATAGTTTTCACTTTCACAATTCTATTTCTCTGTTCAACTTAGTGACCAACTAGTAATAACAGAATAAAAAAACTACATTAGCTATGCAGACAGAGGATGGGATGATATCCAGTCAAAGGCATCGAAACTTAAAAATCTTAAATGGCAGCTTTAACATTCTTTCAGGTATAAATCTTATTGCTCTAGGTTATGCTTTTTCACACTTGACTGGTATTTTTATATTGCTTTTTGCTGACTCCACTTAATATAAAAACAATGCACAGCTGTAAAAAGAAATAAAAAAGGAATCTGGTTTTGATTTTCAAGTCCAATACAAGTGGTAGAAAGGGCAACATTATATAAAACCCTAATCTAGAAATTATTTGCATTTTGAGAATGTTTGTATTTTCTTCTCTCTCTTTTTTTCTTAGGCTAAGTGTGCTTTTGTTCTCTCAAAATGAGAGGAGTGCAGTGTTCATCTGGATAAAATTATTTCTGTCTACCAGACCTTTTCCTAAAACATGGCTGAATGCCGTTGTCTACACCAAATTTAGAGATGATGATACTGTTAGAGCTGGTATAGTTGAGAACATGCAATAATGTGATTTTTGTACTTACATAGCAATGCTTTATCCAATGGTCTCAAAACATTTTATAAATATCAGTTAATTATGTCTCTGGTGAGCTAATTATAATGGGAGTTAATAATTGCTAGGTCTGCAGCCTAAAACTGGTAAAAATATTTAGAATCTAAATATTGCAAATTGGGTATTTCCAAATGCAGGATGTATTGCATTTTATGTTAAGTTTTTTTGGGTGGGATTTTTTGACATTTAGCCTTCCTCTCAACTCTCGTTACTTTCATTTGCTACACTTTCTACACTTTCTAACACAGCTTTTCTCTTTTGTCCTTCACTAAAGCACCTCTAAGGCATCCTTGGAAGCAGTCTCCACCCTCAGTCTGGAGAAGAGGAGGGGTGCAGGGAACCCAAAAGGAATCCCACCCGGCTGTGCCCTTCATTTCCTTCTCTCCTGTTTGCTCCTTTCTCCCATGCAAGCTTTTTCCCTCTCCCCAGCAGCTCTGCTCCTTCTGGACCTCCCTGCTCCCATCGGGTGAAGGGCAGCAGAACTAATTTAGCACATCCCACTCATGAGGGAAGGCTCTTGCCAGGGGATTCCAGTTTTTCCAGTTAAAAGCACGAAGCTGTGGGATTGCTGGGGGAGGCAAACACTTGAAAAAAAGTAGTCATGCTGGCATCTTTGGAAAACTCTCCCCATTAGCAGTTGTTTAGTGTTAATGACTACTTTTTTCTAAGGTGTGTTGACATTCATAATAAAATTAATTTTTAGATCTCACTTAATTTTGTAATGAATGAGCACTCATAGTACAATCCCTGCCTATCACCCGTCGCTTCATGTGGCAGCTTAATGGGATCTCAGGAGAAGTCCTCTGCCTTGATCTGAGAAAGAGAAAGAGTTTCCAGGCTGAGATGGGTTGATATTGTAAACGGTCCTTTGTTTGCAGCCCTGCAGCGGAGGCAGGATTTGTTTCATGTGCACATAAAGGACTTTTGGCTCTAAGTCCAGACCAACACATACCACATTACCAATGTTAAACAGTACATTTTCTATAGCAATTTTATTCCCAAAGCCTCAAAAATTTTCAAGCCCAGGTTGGAAATGCTGCATCCTTTTTAAACCCGCCCAGGCCACAGAGCAACTACGTGACTCCCACAAGCACACAGAGCAAGAATTCAGGTTGAATCTTAGTCCCCTCCTCAAACTACTTCAAACTACTTCAAAATACTCCAGTTCTTGACATTGTTATTTTTTTCTCTACTTTTTAAGAAATATAAGTGGTATTTTAAGGAGTTAGGGAACATGCATATGTGTTTTCAGTAACTTACTTTCTTTTGAAGGGCACAATGAAAGATGAAAATAAACATTCCTTGAAAAGCATTAAATACTGTGAAGAGATACGTCATCACAACAGTCCCCTCATTGATAAACAACAGGCCAAATGACCATGTTAGGCCAAGGAGACACAGGAGAGCAAATGCACCCAGGACCCAGGATCTGTAAAAGAAAATGAATTTTAGTAACATTACTTATGTGAATGCATGTCGCCAAATCCAATATTAACATTTCAGTTCCTGCAGTTGACTTTTACTAGGTTCATATTCAAATGTAAAAATTCCTTGGGTTTAACCTTTTATCTATTAAAGAAAGAACAATTCCATTTGGTACTCTTAGTCTCCAGTGAAAACAGCAAAAGTAGATATGACCTTTTTCTTTCTCAAGAACTGCATAGGATGTCAAAACTATTTTGAAATGCAGAAGTATAGCGCAAGCCCCAGCTACTCCATTGCTTTATCTGCTTTTACAAGAGATTGATAAATCTGGCTTAGCCACTAATCACACCATAGATTTTAAGCAGTGGTGCTGCCATATGACACCAAATAATGTAACACAAATGCACAAAGGTTAAACAGCAGATTAAAAGCCTAGAGCCCAAATCTTTAATGCTCCGATAAACTCAGCTAAACTGAAGCTACACGATCTAACTTCCGCATGAAGAAACCCTGCTGAAATGTGACAAAAATATGGATATTGCTCTACAGAATAGTCTAAAAAAAGATTCCGTCATGAATAGGTTAAGGAAAAGGAATTGTAGAGAACGGCACAGAATGAAAGGGGAAGGGAATTTAGTCAGTGAATTCCACATCTAACTAATGATCTTACTTGATAAATGGCTTATTATCTTCATAGCTAGAAAGCATTATAAGCAGAAAAGAGAAACAAAATTATTAGACAGAATTGAAACAGAAATTAATAAGAGCATTTTTAATTGTCTATAAAAATTAGTCAAAATTAGGAAATTCAAAATGCAGAGGCAAGCAATTTAAAATTATAAAGGCATATAATAGTTAAAATTTCTTTAGCAAATCAGGTATCTCAAAACTAGTTAATTAAAATTAAGGGAAATCCACAATATTGACCGAGTTTGTAAAGTTAAAAATCATGCTAGAAATTTGTTAATGTAGGGTTCTATCTTACCCAGGTAAGTCCGTATTATAGTAGCCATCACAAACACGGTAATTACTGGTGTGGATGAGAAGACAGAAAGAGGAAAAGGAAGAAAAGAGAGAGATGCTAAAGATTAGCTCTCTCTCTCATCATGCAACATGCAATGAAGCTGATACTGACCTATCTAGAACATCTAGTTCACAACGTTAGCCTTACTGACAATCTCCCTTCGCCATTTCCAACATTCAAAGCAATCTGTAAGACCCTTTCACATCCAACCCTCAGCGTTAGAAAGTTGAACCATCCCTTCTGTGTTGATAACAAAAACCTTCAGTACAACGTATAGCTATTCAGAATACAGTAAAAGACTATCTAAAGAAGCAAGAGCTGCCAAAGCCTTGTTAATTATATAACACTCATATTACTCTGCAAAAGGGATACTGCAGTACAGCACCACGATAAAGTAAACATTTGTTAAATTAGCATGAAAACAGCAGATAATCTTCAAGTTAACAATAATAATAGAGTCAATTCTCTTGGGAGAACAGGATTATGAGTAGAAACTGCTCAGAATCCCTAAATCAAAAAGTCATTTAACAAAACAAACTTAATATAACCATATCAGCCATGCAAACAGGAACATCATTTTTGAACTGCATTTTAAATACAAATGAAATTACTACAGTGCTGTGGCATTTCCGTGAAACAGTTTCTTGGCACTACTTCCAGGCTGAAATTATCTAATTTTGACCGGCGTTTGTGACATTACAGCAACAATGTGACGAAAGCAGGATTGGCTCTGTTTGCTTCTAATTGACATCTGCAGTTGCTGGGAGACAATGGCATGTGCTCCTAATGGAGAGTAGCTTTCAATCAGTTCAGCAATCAGAAAATAATCATAGTTCTCATACTTGAACACAAAGCACTTACTTAATGTTTTCCAACCTGCTAGAGTCTGGTTTCAAAGTGTTTGAGTGCTTCACCATTTTGCACAATGTGATCACCAGGAAGATAAGATTCAGCTGTCAAAACAGATAAGAATGAAATTAAACTACTCCAAGTAATAGGTTGAATAATGATGATGTTACAGACTAAACAAAACCCCCGTAGTTTATTTTCAAATATGTAGTGAAACTGGGTAACTATATCAGACAGTCTGTAAAAGGTGATTGCAAATACAGATGAGGGGGAAAAAGTGTTAGAAGTCCTTGTTTCACTCAATTTTCCAAATTCAGCTCATTATCATGAACCACTCATGTCCCACACTTGTCATTGTCAGTCTAGCTCTGTCTTCCCGCATGTTGTGCTCGGCCCCTCTTTACCTTCACCTGTCACCTCCGGCCCTGTTCCCCATCTCACGGACTCCCCCTGAGGTCTATGGTTACCCCTTTACTGTACTAACTAGTTGTCTTTTATCCCCCCATCCCGCTTCTGGAACGTTTTCCGCCTTGGCCGGTTTCTCCCTTTCTTTTTTTTTTATTCCCTTTTGATCTCAGAAATCCCACTGGGGTCTTGAAAACAGCTTAAATGTAACTGAAGAAAAAGAAAAAGAAAGAGAAAAAGAAATGCAAAGATGCAGCAGATGCATCAAACTTAACAGTGCCATAGTCATGTGCTGGTGGTGTACCCTCCTACTGCCCTCTTTCCCTTTGTAGTCTGGAGTCTGTCGAAGCAAGACTGCATGTCACTTGAAGGAAAGGACTATGCTGTCTTATTCTTGTTGTGTCATTCATATAGATAACACCAGGGAAGACACTGAAGGTAATTTTTTAAGTTTTCCTATTGTGAAACAGAATCACAGATGTCAAAGATACTAGGTGCCGTTCTCCTATTGATTTCAAAGCATGTGAAGAGTACAGGTAAGCCAAATACAAGGATGCCTGTAGAATATGGGTTGAAAAGTGGTATGCAGTTAATTTGAGTAATTAGTACGTGCTGTCCTATATCATGCAGACAATTCAAATAAAATCGTACGTTTGAAAACAGTAAGAGCTATGTCCTTTCAGGGAGAAGGCATACATCCTTATCTACTAATACAATGGTCCACAAGAAATGGCTGAACCGATGGCTAAGAGAAGATGAGAGAATATGCTTGGACATCCCTACAACACATATATTAGATAGATTATAACCTCTTTCTTACAATATCCTGTATGTATCTGCAACTGGTTACTGATGGAGAGTGATCAAGGCCAGTGTCTCATTTTGGGGAGCCTTTGGTTTGAGACAACATCAAAATCCTCACAATTTTTGTAACACTGGGGATACCAGTTCATACCAGATATGTTCCTACAGCTGTGTCACAATGGTCAGAAATGTCACTCAAATCCTAATAAAAAGCAGGTCTTAACAAACTAGAAAAGAGTATTTTGAAGGCTCTGATCAGAGTCTGTTAACAAAAACATGTATTATAGAAATAATTCCTACTGCTAGGGCCAATCAATTATCACTGCTGCTGGTGTCTCAAAATCAGGATGGACAGTACGAATTATAATGCAGTTCTCAACACCAGAACAGTGTTTGGCAGCTTTGACCTCAAGAGTCCTAATTCAAAGTAAAACATTTTTACAACTGTATCTTGAGATTAATACAAAAAGTGTATGTGATACAAATAACAAAAATAAGCTTTTATAATTTATTTCTGTCTGTGTTTCAAGAACTGACAGAGAATACTTGACCTTTAAGTGGAGGTAAGTACATGGTTTGGCTAAGCATGATTTCCATTGCTGCAAAATGTAATATGTCAATATCTCATGACCCTTCTGCTTACTTTCTGTGATTCTTATGGTAATGACTAACCAGTTGAGAAACACTTCATTATATCGTGTGCTATTTTTGACCAGGATAGTTATTTTTTTCCACAGTAGTAGCTAGTATGGGGCTGTGTTTTGGATTTGTGTTGACAGTTCAGGGATGTTTCCATTACTGCTGAGCAGGGCTTACACAGAGCCAAGGCCTTTTCTGCCTCTCACCCCACCCCACCAGCAAGCAGGCTGGGGGGGCACAAGAAGCTGGGAGGGGACACGGCTGGGACAGCTGGACCCAGCTGACCCAAGGGATGTCCCACACCATGTGGCGTCATGCTCAGCATATAGAGCTGGGGGAAGGAGGAGGAAGGGGGGGACATTCAGAGTGATGGGGGACATTCAGAGTGATGGCGTTTGCCTTCCCAAGTAACCGTTACGTGTGATGGAGCCCTGCTTTCCTGGAGACGGCTGAACACCTGCCTGCCCATGGGAAGGGGTGAATGATTCCTTGTTTTGTTTTGCTTGCATGTGCGGTTTTTGCTTTACCCATTAAACTGTCTTTATCTCAACCCACAAGTTTTCTCACTTTTACTCTTCCAATTCTCCCCCCCAACCCACCAGGGGAAAGTGAGTGAGCGCCTGTGGTGCTTAGCTGCTGGCTGGTGTTAAACCGCAACACATTGTGATCATTTTGTTCCTCTTATCTAGGTTTTCACTGTACTGTGTAAGTTCCTTGAGTGAGAAAACAAGTTGCTTCTCTGCCTTTGCACCAGCCAGCAGTCGGGGGCTCTGCATGTGACCTGACCCTCAGTTCCATGACTTTGCAGGCAGATTTTCTTCAGTATTTTAAAAAGTTTCTTGCACACTTTGGTACCTGACATAACATGAACTGCTCCAGCCTGCTTAAAAAAAAAGTAACTTTGATTTACTTTTTGTGAAAATAAATAGATTAAGAGCTAAAATACATGCCTCATGCCAATCCTAACATGTAAATCAACTTTGACTACAACCTATGCAACCGGGAGTGCACAATCCAGTTCTTAGTAGTATTTACAGCACAGCTGGAAGCTAATCCTTGCCTAAGTAGCTACCCCGGAGTATCCCGCATTGTACCAGCAACATCATTCTTGGATCAAAAACTCATAGACATGGCTTAGCCCATAAATGACTGCCTTATGAAACAAGAGGTTTTTATTCTCTGATTCTTTGTATGACTGAAGTACTGGTTTGACATACGAAAAACAAAAGCTTGTATTTACATACTGAGTTTCCTTCGGTGATATGCAAGGAGACACGGCCCTACCCCAGAGCCTGAGCCATGCTCCTGAGTATTAAGCAGGTTTTATGTAGATACTCAGCTCTACCTGTATATATGTCCTTGCTGGACTAGGGAATACCTGTACACAGCAATTTCTTAATAGACACTTTAATTCTAATTTAGGCACAGAACCCCAAAATCAGCCCACAGAAACAATAATGCTGTATCACAGTAGCTGAAAAAGTCATTCCAAGAAAAAAGCAAAAGCAGCAAAATATTGTACTTTGAAAACAAAGTAACTATGACAACAGAGCATATGATACTTTTTTTCTCCATCACTGTGAAATACTGCATAGTTTTCAGTTTCAGCAGTCAAAAGACCATGGTTTGCCACTTGTTCAAACATGCTGGCATCTCTGTTACACATTGTATCATTATCAAAAGCCTATTTTGCCCACTTACAAATACTGTAACCAAACCTTTCTATAGATTCACTTTTGGCTCCCTTACTGCTCTTCATCTAGAAATTGATTGTTTTGGAGGAACTCATGAGTTTAAGACTTTTGGGCATACTGCCATTTTATTACACAAGACACTAAGCACTGAGGGAAGGGAACTTGTTGGAGAATAATTGCTTTTGGAAGGAATGGCTGAATTACTTTTCTTGGTGAGAAATACGTGGGGGAAGAAGGAAACACACTTAGTGCTTTTGCATTCATTTGCAGTAACTTTGTGTAAGCTTTTTCAGCCCTGAGCAACCCGGTCTGAGCTCAGAGCTGAGCCTGTTTTGAGCAGGAGGTTGAACCACAGATCTCCTGAAGTCCCTTTCAACCTGAATTGTTTCATGACTGTGTGAGGCTTGAACCATTACTGCTCTAAGCAAATGAATCTGTAGATGTTTTACAAGCTTGAATAGATAATCTGAGTAGGACACCTTTCTTTAAGAAGAATGTTCACCACAAACACACGGTACTCTGGGGTCACTTAAAGGCCCACATGAATGGCAAGATGGTCTTTTGAAAGCAAACTTGTAAGGGAAAAAATGAGCCTCTGATGATGATGACTTTCTCATCACTTAGTACGACAGAACGGACTAGTGACTGGCTGGGCCTCATCCTGACGACTGGGCTGCATCCACCCCAGACGAACCAAAATCTGCACCTGAACAGTACCGCTCTCCTTCAACGATAAGAAAAAATGTAAATACATTGTGTAAACATACACACAACCACAGTGTATAGATCTCAAACAGTCGTGAAACTCTACCCTTGATAAAGTCAGTGAAGTCTGTTTCATGCTGCACTTCTGAAAATCAGACCAACACTATTTTGAGGCTAAAAGTAAGGATTTAAAAGCCTGGTCAGGCATCAGTTTTGGATTTGAAGATTCTGCTGTGATACTGAAAGTAACAAAACACACAGCTACAGTAGGTGGAGCTATAATGTGAGAGCTCTTAAAGCATTAACTGATAAGAATAAGGAAAAACTTGGATTGACAGTATTTAATCAATGTTTATACTGAGCCTTTGTTGTAATTTCTAAAATATATTATCCACTATAAGAGACAGGACACTGGATTACATAGAGAACTAGCTTCATCTATACTCTGATTTTAGAAATGTACGTAAAAGTGAAAGAAAATAATTAGATCACCTCTTAAAATACCAGTTCCTACTTATCTCTTAATACGACAAGTGTAATTGGATAGGACAGAGCGAAAGACAGACAATTAAACATATACAAAAAAAAAGTAACTACTTTAAAATATAAAATTTGAAGCATTTTTATGGTAATAATCAAATGCAACACCCTGGAAGACCATGCCACCATACAGAGGGCAATCTCTGGTTTGAAATCAGAAGGTAGTGGACATGACAAATGGTATAAGTAGGAATTTTGTCCTTCTGGCACCTGAAACCTATGTAATTTTGAGAGAGGGAGTGTCTTCAAGTCAAATTAACTTCTTTAAGAAGTGAACACAATAATCTGCATAGAAAACTAATGGACTGGAATTAGTTGCAGGTACAATGAATTAGTAGCCAAATAAAGCTAGATTTTGCAATAATTATGATAAATTTTCCCCTGTGAGCAATAGATAAATACCATTTATCAAGTGTCTACTATAGTAAGATATACACATATTATTTATATACATAAGCTTACAAATAGAGTCCATTTTCGTATGCCGAGCTAGATTATGTGTGCATCTGTATGTATACATCCACTGATTTTGGTTAAGTAATGCCTCAACCTGAGTGAAGAAAGAAACTATCTTTCTTATGTTAATGAAACAGGGCATCCTAGGAATTTTTGCTAAAACAACCTTTGGTAGCCCAATATATTGGCTCCACCTGTGAGAAGCAAACTCCAGTAGTTTTGGCTGAATTAAAGTCAAACTAACATCACCCATTCCTTGGATATGAATGAATACGGATCTACATAGAAGTCAAAATACTCAGGCTTTTCTGACCACAGATTACAGGAGTGCACTGTTTGTTTTATAGCCATCAACCTGCTCAATTGAATCACGTCTGCCTGAGCTTAGCAGCTTAAAATTCATTCCACACAGCCTGCAGTGCTGACATGGATATGATAAGACAGAAGAACAGAAACACCACTCTGAAGTAACCTAGCTGAACTGCACATGTTCTGACCCTTTTTGAACTCCCCAGAGCTTTTGTTACCTGGCAAACGCAGCTCTAAAACTGCTCTTGTATCTCCAGATCTTTGCTCTTAGCCATGCAGAAGCCTATTTCTCTCTGGGACTGGCAGCGAGAGAGGTGCTCTCTGAAGAAGGCTTCTGAGTGAGTGTGCATGCTGAACTCTTACTGAACTGAATTAATTATTAAAGATGCAGATGGAGCTGTCCAAATGATAAGAACAGCTCCTGACGTATCATGATCCAAGCTTTCATTAAACCATTTCAGGCATACTAATGGTTTCCCACCGCTCATTACTTACATGCTCTTTTCTCATAGATATAATAACCCTGGTGCCCAAAGGCATGACAGGGTATGGAATAGTGAAGTTGAAAGTTCCTCATAAGACATATTAAGGAACTTCATACTTCCTCCCTATACTTCCCATCCTCATTTTGTGCAAACCTGTATACAGATGCAAATGCTTATAAACTCAGAGAAAAATTTGTAAATTAAAGTAGTAAGCAATATTGTTACAAAAAAGAGTTTATGTGTACTGACAGTACTATTAAAGTGAGAATTATAAAAGTGATTTGATTAACTTGTTAAAAAGCCTACCAAGGTGAAATTCTCACATGCTGCTGACATGGGTAAGCTATACTACAAATATGGCTCTTCAGTTACACTGCACATGACATATTATTTTTCAGCCATTACACTTCTCACACTTCTTCTTTCAGTCTCTCTTGCTTTCTCGGTTGGGACGATTAGAGGGCAAAGCAATTGCTAGAGAAGAATTACTCCCAGGAACTGTGCTGTGATTGCTACCTGCTGTTTCATATTTTTGAAGTTGGGAATACTGCTCCCAAAGGCCTTTCGCATCTCAGCCTAAATGATTTGCTGGAGGATAATAATGTCATGGCCAGTAAATAATAGTGAACTATGTCTGTACATGGTCAATATGATTAAATGTCCTTCACCTCTATTCTCACTCTGACCTGGTTATGAGGAAGTGAAAAAGCCGTCAGCAATGCCCAAAGCTTCCCATGTGAAATGTTATTTTAAAGCAAGGGAGAGAAATGGAGGTGACTTAGCAAAATACTCCCAGTAACAATAAAATAAAAAGGTAGACACAAAAAGCAAAATTATCACCACACAATCAGACTTGAGGTAACTGAACTATCGTGGCATGAAACTTAGAACAATTTTCTAGTAATGACTACAACTGCAAGAAACAACTTTGTGTTGAAAAATATTGTCTATCGTATTGATAAAAAGAAGTGCATCTTTCAATTGTAATTGTAGGTTTAATTAAAAAAGAATCCCTATCGTCCTGAGACCTGATTTAATTTAAATGTATTTAGAATAAACTCTGTACAATTATTATGGTCTATACTTACATCTTACAAACACTGTAAGTTTTCTAATTCAACTCATACACACATGAATTTTGGTATCTACAGCTATTTCTTTGAAAATATACCAACGAACTCAAACAACTTCTACACTGCACAACTATCTTTTCTTAAGTGGCTGCTCAAGGATTGAAATAGTTTCTGATATAAACACAGAATAAAACCAACCTATATACACATAAGCTTATTTCAGTATTGAAGATACCAGGAAGGAATAAAGTACAAAAGACTGGCCAGGTACACTTTTTATAGAAAGTTCCACAATCAAAGTATAGTTTATTTTTACATGGAGAAGTAATGCAAGCTATAAGCTACAGAAAGGGTTGGGATAGTACTTCTGGTA
>VZTV01033099.1:663-18343 GCA_013400875.1 Anhinga rufa | reverse complement strand
TTTTTTTTTTTTTTTAATCTGAACCACAGATGCTGCTTACCATCCTGCAGCCTGCTAGGTGCAGATATTTGGCAAGGTTATTTGGCTCGGCTTCATTTATTATTATGAAGGCTGATTAATTTTTTTTTGTTTGCAAAGTTTATATTAAAGCCGGAATCATTAAGTAAAACATGAAGGTTTGGCAAGTGTGTGTGCACGCAGCTAGCAAGCCACCCTCACCCCTCTACAATGACATTTTACACATTTGGCCAGGTTCATTCCCACATGAGTGAGGGAAAGGGTGCTAACAATGCCGTAGAAGTTTTATGAAAATACTGGGCTGGGGAGAGGAGAGAAAGAAAGATCAAGTGAGCACATGTGAATGGGCGTCTGCTGCAGGCTCTCGACACATATTAGGCACTTAATTTTTTAGTCTCCACCTGGGGAAGAGTGTCCATCAATGCCTTGTGCCTTATTAAACCCCAGAGACGGCACTGCAGGACACAGGCAGCTAATTGTGCTGCTCCAAAACTCCATCTTTCCTGCAAGGTCTTATGGAAAACAAACCGCACACTCCAAGGGCCCTGATAAACCCATTTCTCCTCCTTCCACATGCTTGGTGTTCCCAGAACGAAGACTGTAGCTCTGGTACCCACAATCCCATCCCCTGGACATCAGGTTGGGGAGGTGGGCTCGACTCCTGGCGGGGGAAGGTGAATGCTTGTGTGCAGCCTCTCCTTCCAGCCTCTCCAGCACATCCCTGTGGATAGGCTGGTACTGAAATTACTCTGGCAGGATGCAAGGATTGTCAGCATTTCTCTTTACCATACTGGCCAAACTGCGCCTTCCCCAGCAAAAACTCCATCTTCGATGGATGAGGCAGAGCAGGGTGGCTGCAGGCATGGACCTAGTGGATGCAAGGAGCAAGTGTGGAGAAGGACAGCTGGTTGAGGACAGTTCAATTGCCAGGTTTAGCTGGGGATCATTAGGGCCATTTAGTACGTGCTGCTAAGGTGAATTAGCTTTGCCTTTCACAAGGGAAGGGGCGAACAGGTCTGGAGTGGAGAAGTGGGTTTTAGCTAGGAGGAGAAGTCAGCTATTTCTCAGAAATAAAGCAGTACATGCAGCCGTGGGGAGCAGGAAAGGCATAAAAAAATAATAATCAATGCATAAAGACAGCTCTGCCCCCACCTTCCCCCCACCAAAAAAAAAAGGAAGAGAGAAGCTAAAACTGGTTCAAAAAAGAGGAGAGCAGGTATGAGCTGCTGCTTGTGGCTGCACAGGGAAAGTCAGTCATGCAGTGGGGGGAATGGGGGCTGTGATGGGTTCAGGAAGAGGTCTGCAAGGGGTGAGGGAGGGATACCATGAGGAAGCAGGCCAGGAGCAAGCCTGTAGACCACCCCAGGGGAGGATGGGGGTGGGAACAGGGGGCGGAAGGGCTCCCCAGGAGGCAGCAGTGGGGCTGCTGAGTGGAAGTATAAGAGGAGGGCAAGGGAGAGTTTGAGGAATACGGTGCAGGGGGTCATGCTTGGAATAGGGGAGGAAGCTTAAGGAAGAAGTTGGAGGGAGGGAAGGGGCAGAAGACGGCACAGCAAGAAGGGTGTTGCAGCCACTGGTGGTCTGGCAAGCAGGAGGAAGGGAGGCCGAGGAAGAGGATGGAGGATGGTGACAGTCAGAAATAAGGAGCTGGTTGTGATTAGAGGAGTCGGTGCTGTATGGCTAGGTCTAGAGCAGCTGAAGGAGAGGGTTATTGGAAGGCCTTGCCATGAGGCTTTCAGGCACACTGGGACAATGGGAAAAAGCTGATCTTGAACTGGGATTGAGCTAACCAGAATGGACCCAGTGCTAGAGAGAGAGAAAAGCAGGAGGCTCAAAGCTGTTGGAGAGGTCTTGAAGGAACTTAGCTGTGCAGAGGGTAAAGGAGAGGCTGAAAACAGCAGCAAAGCCATGGCTAGTGATACAGCCGAGGTCACGGCAAGGCCAGGCAGAGAGACAAGAAGATGATGTTGAGGGAGAGAAGAAGGTGGCCATAGAGAAGGAACTGAGAGCCCAGAGATCAGATAAGGAGCAGTGCATAGCCTGAAGAACATTTTAAGAGGATTGAAAGTCAACAAGTGGTCCAGATGTGGTGAAGTCTTAGTGAAAGTGGGATGTTGAATAATTCCTCGGTTCCTCAACAAAGCCAAGCGAAGCTTCCTTGGGTTCAGGTAAGCATCTTCCCACAGCTACCCATGTGATCCCGCTCCTGCCCAGCTCTCTCCAGCTCCATGTTTGGAGGCAGAAGGCAAAGAGTGTTACTTTTGGAACAAAGACAGCAGTTCCTGCTCAGTCCACCAGGGAATCTTGTCAAGACTGTGAAGGGTTTAGTCAACCAGGAAGGCTGATTTAAGTAGTGAATAGTTCAATTAATCATTCATTTTATTGCCAATGATGCAAAGGTACGAGCTGCCATTGCTAGTCAACACTTAGTTTTGGGGAAGTGCCAGCCCCTTGGACTGGCAATGTCATGACCGTGCTCCCAGCAGAAGGTATTGCTGTGAGCTGCATGGGTGCAAGGAAGCACGTGTGCCCAGCACGCCTGGCATTGCTTTTAATCAGCTGGACCAGCAGAAATGGTCCTTTCCTTTCCACAAGCAAGCAGCCAACCCCACACGTTGAGTGTCTCCCTCTCCCCCCTTGCCCTTCGCAGCCACGCTGTGGGCTGGGCTGGGGGAAGCGGCTGCAGGGAGAGGGGAGAGGCCAAATGCCCCAGGCAAGGGAGGGTTCACGCTGACAGTAGTGCCTGTAAAACCTCTCCAAATTCACAGCCCCTGTATTTTGGGTCTTGTACAAGCATGTGGCAAGGTCTGCTGCCTGGCAAGAGGGAAGGTTATCTTGCCCTCAGTGTGTGCTGGGAAACACTTGGTGAGATTTGCCAAGGGGCAGATAAAAGTCTGTGGTAGGTCCAGAGTAACCCCATGATTAAAGGTTATCCACAGCCATCCTTCCACCCCTGAAATAGTCCTGTGTTTATTTGTGGGAACTTATTTAGATCTGCTTTTAAACACGTTGGAAGCAGGTGAGTTTTAACGTAGATACACAAAGCAAACGTGCCATTTATCACTTCTTATGCTGATGATTAAAGCAAAGGTTTTCTTTTCTCTCTACGGAATATTGTGAGTGGTGTTCTATTGTGTTAATGACAGCAGCAACAACAACAGCAATAAGTATTATTTTAGTGGAAACTGAGATGTTGGTGAAATGCTTATAGTCTGGGAAGCTTGAGTGGGGCAGGAATGAGGGGGGAGGCTCGAAATCCTGATTCCACTGACTTTGTGAGCTGAGATTTCATCCTAGATAGTAAAGTCTGAGTTTTTTAAAAAACAGAGATGACCAGTTATTTGAGAACAGGTCTGTGATGTTACTTAACAGGAGGACATCCCATGAACCTCACAGTCGCCTGTGTTTTGATGGCCAATTTGGAACCAAAGTGAGTGATGCGGTGGAAATAATTATCTCACCGTCTGATTTAGTCACTCCGGCAAGGTGTTTGCAGAATGTAGCTGCTTTGTATAGGATAACAAAAAAGCAATGGGCTGGCTAATTCAATTAAAAGCGAATAGCTACAGTCTAGGCACTGACAGCATGTGGGAGGAAGTGGTGTTGTTTCCACTGTGACTGGCAGTGAGCGACTAGCAAAAACAAGGTGGTTTGAGGAACGCTTGCGTGTTAATGGCATTTCCCTGTTCTGTTTGTCAAGCAAAGGTGGGAATATAGAGTCAGAATTTACTTGAATCATTTCTTTTACAAGAAAAGACAAGGGCCCTCCATGGGAACGATGCTGAACTGCCACGGTGTACAGGCAGCACCCTGAGCTTGCCTGCAAAAGCGTGCACGTGTGCGGCAGGTACTCAAACAGCCTCTGTGGGTGAAACAGAAAAAAAATATTGCTGTGCACAGTGTATGATGGAGATGGTAGTTTGTCTGCCGGGAGTGCTGAGTTGCTCTCGCTCTCTTTCTCTGTGCCGCAGTAGGGCTCCTATCGCCTGCTGCCAGCTGCCAGCCTCTTATACCTAGAAAAAGGCTGCTTGTGGCATGGCTGATTCACTTCAGACTTGTGGCAGTTGTAGGCCCACGTTGCAGCCACGGGCTCAGCAGTCTGGCTGGAGAGTTTCCAGAAGTGAATCAGACTCTCTGCCTGATGGCCGTATCAGACATGATAACCCAAAGGTGTGTAATAGCATCTTCCTCTGTCTCTGCCTCTGTATGTGTGTTCATCTTTCCCTTATTATTAAGCTAAAAAGGCCACCTGTAATGGTGTTGGGCGCTCCGCTGGACAGCCTATAGGATGTTAATTCCCTTCTGATGACCTCAGATGACTTCGCATAAGGAGAAAATATTTCTTTAGCAAAACTCACTTGAAAAGAAAACTGCCCATAAATAATTAATTCCAGCCTTTCAGTGGCTTAACTTTTCAATCAGCATCTCGAGAGAGACAGAACTGAGGGGCAGCCCAGAGAGGTGCAGTTCCTGGGCTCTCCCGCTCTGCCCTTGCCCACCACGGGGGTGTTTTGTATTCCCAGCATGCCCCCCTGCCCCCTCCGAGGGGCTGGCCCCCTTCTTCACGAGCCAGGAGGGAGCCTGGTGGGTGCCTTTGGTTTGGCAGGAGCATAGGTCGACAATGCATGGTGTTGTGCAACAGCATATGGCAATGGAGGGGAGCATGATGCGCAAGGGAGGGAACTCTAGACAGTGGCCAGAAGAGTGATCCTTACCTGTAGCAGTGAGGGGTACTACAAGTGGCAGGGTAGGAACCCCTCCTGCCCCGTGGGCCCCCATGGAAGCAGCACACAGGGGAGTCAGGGCTGTAGCTGCCTCTGCTACACGTCTGCAGAGAACTGAGTACATGTGTGCCGAGGAGGAGGCAAGAGCTTCTCGGCATAGAAATTTGGCCTGTATTTGATGGGGCACCAGCTGACAAGTAGGAGATGTCTCTCACACCGGTGCAGGGATTCCTCTGCAGCTCTGCGCTCCTACTTACAGGTCTTACCTGTAGAGGCATAAGAAAACTACCACCCCGACTGGTACCAAACTCCTCGCTGTAGGTCAGGCTCAGCCTTCTAATAGGTCTTGTTTCTCCTCAAATGCCTAACAGCAAAAATAAAATAAATATGTAGATTCTTCCCCTTCCACCCCAGCTAATATATTTTTGCAATTTAAACAGAAGGGAGATGCTCTGGACTTAACTCTGTCATTTCAAAGATGAATAGAGTGGCATAAATCTGGAAGAGCTAAGGCTTGAGCTGGCATTACCTCTGGCCTCCCCCCTGCCCATCCTGTTCTTCCCATTCTGTTCTTGGTGATATTTTATTTGCTTTTATAGGCCTATTTTATAGGCTACAAACTCTTTGGCACAGTGTATGTGCATTTATCACTAAGCACCATGAAAAAACAGGCCCAGCTGGGAGCTATGTATGGTGCCACACTGCAGGGACAATCCATGCTAGGAGAAGGCAGCAGGGTATATACAACAAATGCATCAAGAACTAGCATTGCTGTAGCATGATCTGCTGGAAATTACCAGTCACACCCTTGCTGGCATAATGCAGAGCACAGGCTTGCTGCGTGTTTTGGCAGAGCCTGCAAGTGTGTCCTGCAACGGCCCCTGCCACCACCAGCCTTGGGTTGTCCCCAGGAAAACAGGGTGACAGCAGAAGCAGAGTCTCCCATGCAATCAGAGATGCCCTAATACCACTGAAATGAGTGCCCAGATCCCTTGAGGGGTCATAACCCAAGGGTATGACCAAAGCAAAGTTAGCAAGTGTGTGGCTGTGCAACGCACGTGGCCGTACTGCACAGCTCCAGCTGCGCCAGGGCTTTTCAGTCCTGTGTTCTCAAACCATGACCGCAGCTGATGGTATCAGACATTTCAGCTCTCTGAAATGGTTTTCATTCCCACCCCTGGGAAGGGCAGCTCCTGCTGCTCAGTAATGAGGCTTGCATGAGCTGGGCACTGCTGGGGAGGGACCAGGATGCTTCACCTCCAGGTAAAACCATTGTAGCTGTTGTGAACCAGCCATACAGAGACAGCAGCTACTTCACTGCATTTACTTATGTAGAAAAGCAGTTCCTTTTGTTCTGTAGTCGGCTTCAGGAACTTCACACCAGTGATTTTTTTAAAAAAGTTGTTGTTTTCTCTTACATAGTTTGAATGGGGCTACCTCCGGCCCTCCCCTCCCTCCAACCCCACCTTTTTTTTAGTCTCACTTACTGCTTCTGCCTCTGTAATTGAGCTCTACTGGCTGAGGAGGGATGGGGGCTCGAGCAGAGAGGCAGGCAAGGTGGCTTGCTGCTGTTCATTTCTTTGTAGCAGTTGCACTGTCACTGTCTGCACTGGTTTGGCTTTGGGTCACATCTCACACAGGAGGGAAAAGAGACTACCAGGTGTTTGCATGGCCCTGTGCCACCTTACATTCCTCTCCACCCCTGAACATCTGGCGGGGCAGCCCCATGCTCCCCGGCACCTCCTGGCCCCATAGCACGAGCCATGCTCGTGGCAGCAGCATCGTTCTTGGGAATTGAGCTGCATCCCATGTGGGAGGGTGTTCGTGTGTTTTTTTCTGTCTCCCCCCTCTCCCCACCCCCAATGCTGTCACAGGTCTGTCTGCTTTGCCTCCGCCTGTCAATAAGTCGGGGCTGCTGGACAATAAGAATTCTGTTTTGCAGAAGCAGCAGTGAGTTTTGTGACATTTGGGTTTTGAGCTTTTGTGTTTGTTTTTTTTTTGGTTTTGGTTTGTTTCGTTGTTTTTTTTTTATTCAGTGAGGGGTGGGGGAAAGCAAAATTTCATTAAGATTTTTCCTGGGGGAAAAAAAGCTCCAACAAACAAGGAAAAATAAAATAATTAAAAAAAAAAATCAAAGAGCAGCCACTCAAAAGCTTGGACAGTACTCCACACCAGTAAGGAAGTTGGAAATCAGGAGGTGGGTGCTGGCTCAGCCCAGTCTCCCCAGTCACTCGCTTGCTCTGGTGCAGACACCTGTGCTGTGCATCGGTGCAGGTGGCTCAGCAGAGCCATTGGGATGCCCGGACACCTCTGTCCCCAGAGAAAGGCTGTGTGCAGCCAAGGCTGCACAGGGAGGTTTGAACTCGATGGAGGAGAGGCTCAGCGGCAAGGGAGAACACCCCTTCACCCCTGCCAAGAGTGATGAATTTGAGGCTCAGCCATGCTGGCGGCATCCCTGCTGGCCGGCTCTCCGGAACTGTGCCCCACGGGTGCCCAGAGGGAAGCCCAGCCCGGGGGAACGCCGGGGCTGGTCCTGTGTGACTCAGCAGGAGCGTGGTTTCAGGTGCTCTGCGGCGAGGCAGGGGTTGCAGGGAAAACTGTGCCTTGCAAGCCAGCAGCTCCTCGCAGGCCTGCAGCAGGCATGCATGGCAGCGCAGGGAGGCTGAGCCAGCGCGGGGCTTGTCTGCATCACCCGGCTTTTTCTAAAAACAGAAGACTTACTCAGAAGCAGAACTGAGGTGGCACTCGCCTTTACTCCAGCTCTTTTATATATAGTCCCCATTTCTTCTGATTTTACTTCAGCAGTTACTGTATGAATCGCAGCTCAGACGTGCTGGGGAGGGGGAGGAGTGTGGGGATCACTGAGTGCTGCTGACCAAGCTGGAGCTGCTGGTTTGCTGCTGGATGTGGGGAGTTCCCTCTGCAGGGGCTGTGTCAGAGAGCAGCCTTCATCCACCAGATGGTTGTGGGTGAATGCGAGGGGGATGCTAATGTTACCTTAAATGAAATCTGTGGCTCTTCTTTTTCCCCAGGGGTAGACCATTAGCATTTTCCTTAGTGTTTTCCTTCCTGGTTTTTCATTGTTTTTCTTCTTTGTTGTTGTTTTTCTTTTTTTTTTTACTTTTTTTTTTTTTTTGAGCAGTATAGCCAAGCTGCAAAACTAAGAGCTTTGGTTCCCTGCAATGTAGGATGATGCAGAACTTTTGCGATATGCGCTTGGATTAGCCTCCAGCCTTTTCAAGGGAGGTGCCTGATGCCACCTCCAAGAACCACGTTAGCTCAAAACCTACACTCAAAGGGAAGGAAAGAGAGCAGTGGTGGTTTGACCTTACCTTCTGGCACCTTGACGTTGGAGGCGGCAATAGGCTGCTTTCAGTTCGTCTGCAACTCAGAAGATCCCCAGACCCATCAACCAAATGTCTGGAGGAACCGCAGCGTTCCTGTTACCCTTTCCCCAGCATGCCTCGTGATGATGTAAGCTCGAGCTGCATTTACTTCATGGATTCCCAAACCAATGAATCAAGGCCTCTGCTTATGACAGCAATTCAAAATGCACATAAATAGGAGGCCGGTTTCTTTCTGTCTTGGCATTTTTACAAAGCTATGGCAACGTAAACAGAGACTCATAATGGCCAGAAGAGAGATCACTGGAGGAGGCTGAAGTATTTTCCTAGAAAAGTTTCATGTAGGCATGGGTCTTTGGCCCACATTGTTATAAGCAGAGATAAACAGAAACGGCTCTTTTTAGACACTGAGGCTGCTCTGCTCCGAGTTAGGGAATTTAAAAGGGAGGGACATCTTTCCATATTGGTCACTTTAAAGAATTGACCTGATTTTTTCTTTTTCCAGCGGTGCAGTATAACTTCTGAAAAAGCAGCACATCCCTGCCTGAAGTTTCCTATTTCGATTAATAAAGCAGTGCATGATCAGCGCACACGCATATGCAAACACACACACACAAAAATCAGGTCATCCTCATGTTGGAATCAAAATCAAAACAGACCCAAAAAACCCAAAACCAACACAAACCCTTGAAAAACTCAGAGGTTTTACTTCACCTCCAGTGAAGGTGAGTTTGAGACCGTTGAAAAAGAACTTTCAGTCATTTGGGTGCTTAGTCTTTATTAATGCTCTCCTCTGCTATTCTGTCTAGACACCAAACCAAAATGAGGTTATCTGGTGCAGTAGCATCAAATAAGGGACATTTCTTGTCCTCAGAAGCTTCCTGTCTAAATCAGTGGGGCAAGTGGCAGGAGAATGGAAGCATTACTAAGCAGATCCTTCCTCCACCACCATATTTGAAAAAATGATACAAAGAGAGGGATGATAATAAAAAAGGTCAATGTTTTGATAATGTAAAAAAAGTGAAAAAGAAAAAAATGACTCAACTCACAGACAGCATTTTTTGAATGGAGTCATATGCTTGGAAGTGCTGGAAATCACACCAGGGACTACTTTGCGGTCTTAGGCACCGGACTTGCATCTTCCCTGGGTACTCAGGGCTGCTGTAACCAGCCCTCCTGGTGCCCAGCCCCAGGCAGCCCCAGCGGGAAGGCCCCATAACTCCCCCTCATGAGCTGGCAGCCTCAGATGTCGCCCTTACCCAGGTAGTGCTGTCCTAGTTGGCAGTGAAGGGAGCATTTCCAGGAGCTGGTCCAGCCGCGGCTACCTGCTTGTCCATGCTCACAGGCAGCTAAGAAAGGAAGGATCAGGCACACACGTAGCCACAGGTAGGGCTGGCGGGATGCTTTTGTAGCCCTGCATTGACAGTTGAGGTCTCAACACAGCATACAGAGATGCAAGGTTGGTGGGGAACTTGTGGGGCCACTTCACAACCTGGGTATTTCACACAGGCTGCGAGGTGCCAGCTGGACTGATGGTGGGATAGCACCTAGCAGTCGTGTGGTGGCAGTGAGAGGTAGGTGTAGTTTCAGGGTTGCCTTAGAAGTTGCTTTTGAATGGATGGAGCAACTTGCTAATTATCACAGGTGAAAACCAGCAGCTAAGCTGTGAATTAAAGCAAGCTCCCTTGCATCCTTTCAGCATGATGAGAGGAAGGTTTCTCCACCATGCCTTGGAGACATGAGCCCACAGGGAAGGACCAGGATGATGGTGGTGATGAAAACAGACCTATGTAAAGTAAAACCAACCAACCCAAAACCCCAACAACCCATTTTTATGAGCAATTGCACCCATTATCTTAAATAAGAAGGAAATCCCAGAATTCTGGACAAGGGTTGGGGTCAACTGGAGGAATTACCCACCATCTCCTCCTGGTGGCAGACACTTCAAAGAGTGCAAAAGGAGGCAAAGAAGAGTTGAAGAATGCAACTGCAGCACATGAAACATCTCTCTGTCAAGCTCGGAAAGAAGAGCAGAGATAAGGAATGGTTTTGGCACAGGTCTCAGAGTATAGAAAGGCCTTATGGCTTGTGATTCAGAGGTGCTGGTCACCGCCGTGGCTCTGTCTGAAGTGGTGGGTTTTCAGCTTGTCAGAAAATCAACCCTTTATTTACAAACCCACTCATAATTTACAAGCCCACTTATTTACAAAGCCTGTTGATGAAAGTACCTTGCCTTGAACTCTCATAGGAAGTCTCTTTAATCATAAAAGTTTCAGATTGCTTATTTGCTTTGGGTTGGTTTTTCTTTTTTTTTAATTTTGCACTTCACGTATAATATTATGCAGACAGAGGAGAAAATGACGAAGGCTACATAGGGAAATGATAAGAAATATCAGCATTGGCCTTGTGTATGTGGTGTTTGTGTGCTTGTTTGTAGTTCCCTTAGGTTAAGGAGACAGAATTGGAAGGGAGAGCAAACTCAAGCAACAAGATATGATTACATTATATTGGACCCTTTGGCTGTAGCTTGCTGCTTCAGCTCATAGAGGTACTCCAAGTTGCTGTCCGCATGATTAGTCCTCATCCACTATGTTCCCTCCATGCTCCAGGCACTTGCTTCTCCACTGCTCTTTGGCCTCTCCTGGACCTTATTCCTTCTTTATCTCCTGCCCTTGCTTCTCTCTGCTGTTGGTCCCAGGCTCCTTCAAGCCCATTCTCATACTCCCCACCCCAGCCCCAGCAAGCTGGTGGGGGGATGGGGGAGCTATTTCCCTCACTGGTTTCCACTTTTGCTTCTCTGTCCCATCACCACCAGCTCTAAGGCACAATTTCTCCCTCTGTCTTTCATCCCTAGTCCCACCTTCAAGCCACCTCTGCCCTCCCCTCCACCTCCAGTTCCGTCTGCTTTGCCACAGGCAGTGCTGGGGCTCAGGCTGCTGCTGCCTGGCAATGTTGGGGCTTGTGGTGGTGGGACTTTCCTCCTGGGTGAGACCCCAACAAGCCCCAGCCCCTGGGCTGCAACGCTAGTTTCACGCAGTGGGGCTCAGGTGCAGACCTTGGCGGGGTTCATGGGGAGCTGTGAGACTGGAATAAAGCTAGGGAGGATTTTTTTTAGCTGTCCAGCTTTAGCATGTGCTTGTGAGCGAGATGATTTATCTCTTTGGAGGCTTGTAACTTGGCAAAATTTGGATGGAGGTTTTTTGCAGGCAAGTGGCACGTTCCTGACACACAAGCCAAAATCCTGCCACATTTCAAGTCCTTTTTCCAAAGCCTGGGGCATGAAGAAAAGGTCACCAAATTTCTTGAAGCAAGGGAGGAGTGGGGGGGAGAGGATATTTTCTTCCAGCTAAATGATCAGCAGCCACTTAAAATTTCCAGGCAGAGAAAATGTACTGGGGCAGACTCCAACCTGGGATATTTTAGCCCAAACAGCTGTCATTTGACAAAATTACAAGCAACTGTAATTAGGAAGCAACAGGCAACTGCTGGATTTGCTGGTGCCCCATTAAAACATGCATTTTAAATTTTTCAAAGAATGAAAGCTGCTGTGCAGGTGTATTTCTTCTTTGGGAAGAAGTAGCACTCCACTTTTCTTCTCCCCCCACCTCCTTTTTTCTGAATGAAAGTGTTTTACAAATGAAAAATGAGGTTTCCTGAAATGAAGGGCTGCCTTTTATTCTGAGCTGGCTTTCCATGAAATGCATTTGAGAGCCTCTCATCCTTATCTCTGAACTTGCTTCGGGGTGACAAGCTACTGACGACCCTTCAGGTTCAGCTTGGCTGAGCAAGCAGCTGGGCTGGGCAGAGTCCCGTGGACCTTGCAGGGCATCTGAGGAGGTTCTGGGTAGCCCCAGGAAAAGGCTTGCCATGCTCTTCATTGCCTGCCCCCACATTCGGAGTCTAACCCCGCATATCTCCGCTCTCCCCCTTGGGGTGGGAGGCACAGGCTGCAGGAGGGCTGCCTCCCTGCCACACCACGGGGCTGCACTCCTGGCCAGCACACGCTCCTGCTGATGTCCCGGGGAAAGGCTTGGCTGCCTGGGCAGCATCATCAGTCCCGCTTGGGCACAAAAGGGTTCAGTTTCCCCAAGTCAGAGCAGGGAAGGTGTCCCTAGACTGCTCACCAGGGATGACCTCCACTTGCCCTGGGGGCTGCTGGCTGACTCTCCCTCATGCTTTCTGACTCATCTCCATCACTTTCCTCCAGGTCTTTGCTCTCTCTCTGTCTCTTCAGCAACCTCCCTTTGTATCCTAGTCCCTCTTTTCCCCTTCATTGCTACTGCCTGGAGCACTGCTGGGAAGGGTGGGAAGCAGTAAGGATGTGCAACAAATCCTGTTCCCATGGAATGAGGAAGCACAAGCACCTCCAGAAATGCAGCCTGACCTGCACAGCACCCACTGGCAAGTTGCAGAGAGAGGAAGCATCTGACATGTGTTGGAGGCTGTGGGCCAAGGCCGCTGTGACTTTATCTAGGAAGCTGATACACATAAGGGGAGGCTCCAGCATGGGAATGGCAGCACCCCAGTACGCTTAGCTGTACTTGGTCATACAGTGAGCACCAAAACTCAGCCCCGCAAGAATAAAAAGCAATGCGACTCTATATGATACACTGTTACATGCAGTGCTTTGCACAGGTTAGGATAATAGCCTCGATGGCCTGCAAGCACAGGAGGAAAAACTTGTAGCTGTTGGCTCTTTAGCATTAACCTGTGGACTCACTGCCACAAAGTATTACTAAGGCAATAGCTCAGCAGAAAAATTAAAAGCCTGGTAAGTCAAACGCTTTTTCCCTCGTCCATAGTGCTGATGGGAAAAGCACAGCAGTGCAGCAGAGGAAAAAACCATCTTGATGCAATCTTGTGCAGACATTAAGAACTGCTGGGATGCTGTAGTGAAATCTTCCACCAGGTAGGCAGGAAGGGCAGGCTATGGTCCATAAAGCTGGAGCACTTCTTCCTCCTCACACTCAGGAAGGCATCTTGCTTTTTAGAGCAGTCCTGCCTTGAGTTTTCACCCTGTGGGGCAAACATAAAAGCAAAAGAGTGTGTTGTGTCTGTGAGCAGGGGTAGATCTCCCAGGGAACAGGTCTGAGGAGACTGAGCCTCTCTCTCTGGTGTCACTGCCGTAGTGTTAGCACTGTATGGTCTCTTCTATCCCAGGGTCAAAATGGCACAATTTCTTATGTCACATAACAGATCTCTTAAAATGCATTCCCTTTTGCCAGAGAGAAAATATTCATTACACTGAAGTTAAGATTGAAATAATACATTGGTGAGAAGTGCGAATTTTTAAAAAAAGAAAAGACTTTGCCACTGCAAAATCCCCCTCAAGTAACACCCCCCTCCAACAAATCAAATACATAAACAATCCCTTCCCAATAAAAGTCCAAGCAAACCAAACCAAACTGAAAACAAATGAAACACAAAACCCAAAAGGACTGACCAGCCCCAAAACTCTGACAAAAGGACAGCAATTGGGTTTCAGTGGAACATGGTGAATTGAGTAGATGAAAACCCAACCAAAATGCAGACATGGCAAGTGGGAAAAAACAAAAAAACAAGATGAAGAACAGAAGGAAATAAATGCCTGGGGCATCATTCCAAAAAGCCTAACATTTTGTGGTGCGACAAGTCACTTCAGATGATGCTCCACCAGCCCCGTGCGGCTTTGTTCCCCTCCCCACTCTCTGCAGCGTGATAAAAGCACAGGAAGGATGTTCGATGGCAGATTGGCCGTCAGCCACTTTCAAAGGGGAGTCATTTAGTGAGATTCACTCATACTTGTATAAGCTGAAACAAAAAAAAATGATCAACATTGGTAAAGCAACTAGACTGATCTTGCAAACACACTTCATCTTGGACCCGGCTGATGGGAAAAACACTCGGTTATACAGAATGTTACATTATGAACACTGATAACACCTCCCAGCAAGCCTCAAACACCTATTTCCAGATGAGTGTTTACCACCACGTGGTCAGTTAGGGCTGACCATATTGTGTACAAGTCTGATTATTACAGCCTTGGTGTTGTATTGGTTTTACTTTTCTTTAAATATATGCGTGTATGGGGGGAGGAAGGCTTTTGACTCATCCTTCATTTCTGTAGCACACTGGAGCTATCATGCTTAGACCAAAATCTGTGAGCTGTTCAACCCAAAGTGGACAACCTGATAAAAAAGGCTGCCCAGAATGGCTGAACCATTTTTAACTGTGAATGTTTATCACTTGCTATCCTTGGTAAAAGCTAGCTAGTCAGACTTCTTAAGGTTGTAAAAGGTAGAGAGAACCCACAGTATTTCTTCAGTTATTTGAGTGATAAGCTGCTCCCAGAAAAGCTGAGAAAGCTTTTGAAGCCTGGATAGTTTTTCATTCATGAGAACTGGGTTTTCTTTTAATTTGTTTTTGGAGTTTTTTTTTTTTTGCTTTCTTTCTTTTTTCTCTTTTAAACCCGTCTCACAGATAAAACTTGACACAATTCACCACTGGCAGGAAACCTTGGAGGGTGCGGTCTGCTGGGTAGAGCAGAGGCCCAGGGCTTTGCATATCTCACTTCCATCCCTGCCACTGACTCACTGGCTGGCTGAGGGTGAGTCACCTCCCCGCTCCATACCTCCTGGGCAGACTGTGGCATAGCTGGTGGGACAGCTCTGCTATTTACCTATTTACGTTAGCTAGTGCCAGGCACGTGATTTTGGGACTAGCGAAGCCGATGGGCGCTGTTTGTTGGCTTTCACAGGTTCTCGTGTTCGTCCCTCTAAAACACATCAGGAGTCAGAGATCAAAAGCCCAGGGTGCTACTAGAATCTACGCTGGATCTGTAAATTGAGTTTTCAGTATGCTCATGGATCGCACATGAGGGTATCGGTTGAGTTAGAGCAATGCTGCCTTCACTGAGGCATCAAAGGCTTGCCCAGTGTTAGCCAACCAGAGGTACCATGGCTTTGCTCAAGAAGGACTTCCAGGTTCATGTCTCTGGTCTGGCATCAATGGATGTGACCACAGAGGAGGCATTGAGCCTGATCTCATGTCAGGAGGGGAGCCTTGGGCGCTTTATCCCACCTCAAGCAGGGCTACTCTCAGTCCATCCAGCTCTGGACCATATTCCTCATCCCTGCTCTCTGCCCTCTTTCTTGCATCAGCCCTTGTGTTTTGGCAACCATCTGCTCAGCAATCTGCTGCAATTGATGATGAATTTGAGGCAAAGGTGGAGGGCTGGACCAGGGTGGCGATGCAGCAGTCTCACGCTCCTCAGAGCCATGCATTGAAGTGTTGTGTCCATCTTTGCAATGCCTGTCCTGCAGCAGAATCCATTCCTAACACCTTAAGGAAAGCACTTTAACAAGGTGTCTCAAGAGCACAGAAGCTGTACAAGGAGGCACCTACATGAATTGTTAGAACTCAAAAGTCCATCTTTAAACATTCCTTAGCCACAACACTTCAGCAGTCTTCAGAGCTGAAACGTCAGTCTTTCCCTGCCCTTAGCTCTCTCACTTTAGGCAACCAAACACAACTTTGCTCCTCCTTTCTGATCAAAGAAGTCTTAAATTCCTTCCTNCACAGGGATGGGGACTCCCTACCCCACCTACAGCAGAGAAGCTATGACATAGCTGTGAAAGGCAAGGGAGGACACAAAACCAGAGGGACTCTTCCTGGGAGAATACTCTACTTGGGGTCTTGTCTTGAAGACCCAGACTGCGGCATCTATGCAAAGCTCCTGGCTGTAGGAGGCCACAGCTCCAGGGATGCAGTTACATTTCAGGTATGAGCAGGATGCCTGTAGCTGATGAGCAGTACTCAACTTCAGGCAGGCACACACACCCCCCCTGCAAACACAATGGTAAGGAGGTGTGTCTACCATGTTTAGGAGTTGCAGGCACAGGCAAGGAGATGCAGTGTTGCACTCCTGCTCTTCAACTGCTGGTTTTTGCCTACACCCCATCTTAGGTGCCAAAATATAAAGCTGTGCATATAAAATTATGTGATCAGTGCTGGCAAAGTAAATACACGAGTTCTGATGTGTTATGAAAAAGGCCCCCAGGGTCATTCAGGAGGATGGACTGAAGTAAGATAGGATTAACACAGTTCATATGGATCTGTGTGGCAAGTGCACTTAGGAGAAAAATACATGCAAACAGAATGTATTGTACTGGCAGACAGGATCCTGAGGGAGCAGAGTTCATCAAGGTTCAAAAAGAGATTCAACATTCACATATGCGAGACCCTCAGAAAAATTGCATATTTTGCTCATGAACTAATCCATGAACCACTTGGCTTTGTAAAGCGGTCACTGATTACGTGAGCTAGAAATCAGCTTTCCCGTTTGACACAACACTTAAATAATTGCCCAAAAAGGATAACCTGGGCAATGCTGCTGCACAAGGGTAAAACGTGCCTGCAAGAGATACCCTCCTCGAAGATTGTACCAGCATTAGGCCAGTTGTGTTGCTGACTTTGGAAGTTTCAAAACATAGAATATATTTTATCCTTTGTGAGACAGAGGATGTTGCTGGGGTTTGTTTTATTCAGTTCTGTAGCATTTTAATTATTACAGAGAAACACGTCGCCTTCTGCACCGAGGTATCACCTTCTCTTCTCAGTGTCAATGGGCGGAGATGTCTGAAGAGACGTGGATGGAGATTCCCTTCCCTGAGCAGGCTGCACCAAAGAGGGTTACAACAGGTGTCTACCAACATTTTTTACCCCAGTGGTTCAGAGCTCTCTGGTCAAATCTATGTCTGCTCATATTTATGTCAGGTTCTAAAAATAAGTAGCACCGTTAACATTTTGAATTTTAATTATCTTCTGAATATCTAAAGAGATAAGCTGGAAGGGGAAGCCCCTCCGTGAGCAGAAGTACAATCTAGTTAAATGAGTGAAATTTATCAGAAAAAATGAGTAATGAGCAGTGAGGAAGACTGTCTCATTTTGCTAATTTTACTTCATAAATTATCTGATTTGACATTCTGTGCTAAAAATCTGCTTATGAACCAAGAAAAGCAAGGGATGTACTCCACTTGGTTGAAGCAGAACCTGTGGCCACAAAAATTTTGCTGCATTAGTACTGCAGCATGAAACCCCCTGCCACCAAAATGAATACTCTGGTGGTTGTTTCTAGATCACCGTGTATCTACAAATAGCTAGGTATGCTGGGCTTCGGATTCGAGTCTACGCAGAGCCTCCTGGTTATCTGCAGTCACATCACAACTGCCTTAATTTCATTGCACAGGTGTCAAATGCACAGAAGTGCTAAGCAAAGTTGTCCTTCCCCCTACCTGCACCCTTAAGCCCATTTCAGAAGTGAAGGAAAAAATAATTCTTAATCCTTAATCTGTATTTAATGCATTTTTAATGAGCTATATTGAGAATATCAGCCCATTTTATTGAGGCATTTTTGCCTGGGACTGACAATGAACTTTTAATACTAAAGTTATTTCAGAAGAAAGAGGTGAAAGGGTGCCAAAATAGGCTATAAAACTAAGCATGTGTTAATAGCATCTGTTACAAATAAGGCTGGATTCCACTTTCCATTGTCTTACTCCTTTTTCCTCAAGTTGTTTAAATTTTCCAATTCAAAAGGAATTTGGCTGAAGATTT
>VZTV01033098.1:0-13202 GCA_013400875.1 Anhinga rufa | reverse complement strand
TATGTTTTAAAAAATCAATCAAAAAATATTTCCTCCATTTTGAACTTTAGACTCTGTAATCTCAAAACATGGTATCTAGTAGAACTGCAAAAAGTCTTTCATATCCCGTATCTAGGTAATGAGAAATATCTGGAAAAGGAAAACCAACCAAAAACCCAAGGCCTGAAGAGAAGGGCAAATCCTGATTTGTATTAAAGTTTTTGATTGTTTTGAAAATTCTGTTCTAATTTGTTTCCAGTTGTGACCATAATTGAGTAGAAGTAAGTAATCCTATAGTTCTGACTAGAAAATGCACCCGATTTGTCTGCCTCCACCCCCACCAAAATATAGACTGTCCTTAATTCTTGCTGAGTCACTAGCGACTGAAGACACTGAATAACAACCAGGGGCTAATCAAGTTGAAATTCTGCTTGAAGCCAAAGAATGCTGAAGATCAAAGCGCAGTAAATCTTAGGTCCTTATATGTTAGCTAATACAGTCTGTAGGTCTTCCATCTGCAGAATAAATTACAAAACATATGGCATTAACAACACAGGTGTCCCATGGTTACTAAATTGAGCAAGAATATTTCTCATGGTTTGCTATACAAAAGGATACAAAAGGAACAAAAGGATTGTGGTCAGCTCTTAGTGCAGTATCACAAGTGTTTACTATTTGGCTTGTATTAGCCCAAGATATAGGTGAAATTACTGTAAGTGAATATTTATTGTTATTTTTATCTGGCTGAAGAGAATGTTAAGGAAGAAGGAACACGTGATTATATCCTGGTTTGGGAAACAGCCATTCAACCCTCACAGGCAGGGATTGTGCCCCACTGGTTTCAGCATGAGTCTAGTTAGATCTGTTTATTTGCTAGAGAAGAAGTTTGGTAAGGCTTTCAGGTAAAACAACACTCCTCCAAACTTCAAGTATTTCAAAAGAAGTGAGCTCCATGACCAGATGACCAGTAATTTTTTTTAAGCTATATTTGTTGCAATCCACAGCCGAGATTATACATTTATATTAGGCAAGAATAAAGATAAGAATAATGAAAGCGAAACTGCAGAGGAATGAGAACGCAGTGGGTGGTGATCATGGACATGAAATATATGATGGCCTGGCCCCAAAAGAGAGAGAAATTATTTTAGGTATTAGTTAAGGTTTTGGGTCTTTTTTTTTTTTCTTTTTTTTTGCTTCATTTCAGTAAAGGTAACAAATATTATCTTTTAGCATATCCCTTTCCAGGCCTCTGAAAAAAAGTGTTAGCTGATGGGTAATGGAGAGCTTGGTATCAGTATAATTTTATTTTCTACTAAACAAGGAAAGGCAGCTCCCATCTGCTGGTTAGAATTGTTGGCTACTCAAAACAAAATAAATGTATAAGAACATAACCTTGTTTAGGGCCAGCTAAGTCTTTAGAAGGCTTTCTCAGTTGATGTCCCTTGCTAAAGTATAATTCTTATACAGTTGACAGAGATATGTTCTTAGTTTTCTCTTTTACTTTGTTTTTTGAGAAGAAAGTGAAGATAGAAAAAAAAAAAGAGTTGAGGCAGGACTACAAACAAGTGCACCGAAATTAAAGAAGGCAGCTTAAAATGAGTTAAAGATTTAGCTTTGGCTTTCTATGACACTGACATATATAAACATGAGTGAATGGATACTATTTAAGATTGTACTATGGTAATACACAAAAGCTCCATTAGAGAACAAAATTTAATTTTATTAGGTGTAGGTAAAAGGATTAGGTTAGAGGGTGAGATACTCTGTATGCCAAGACATTTAAAGCATAGTTTTAGTGGGGCTAGTTAAAAACAGCCTTTGCATCTCACAAAGCAGAGACCTAGCTGGATGAATGTAGGTAAGTAAGTTACTAATATAGTGGCTCTTGAAAAAGGTTTCAGATTTTTTTGTGTATTGGATTTCTTTTAGAGAACAATACGGGTAATTTTAAGTAAAGTTTTTTTGGGCAGTGCCTGCTTGGATCTCCACTTGTAAGAAACACCAAATATGCTTCATATAATCTGAACTGGGGATGAAGAGAGTGTTTTCAGATAGCAAATGATCACTACAAAGATTTTTAATAATTATTAGGTATTTGGGTTGAATGTTATTATTCTAATGCTTGGAAATATTGCCTTTTTATTTCCTGTAGAATCTAATCTTTTGTTCAGGCACAGATTTTTATTCTCTCATCCTCTAACCCCAGTAGCTACTTTTGCAGATACACAGCAACGTATTCACCTCTTCTGTACTGTTTTGCTAGAAAAAGACAAATGGATTTTTTCCCATCTGGGAAATTCAAGAAATGCAATTTAGTTGTTTTTTTTTTTTTTTTTTTCCATGGGTTGCCTTCACTCAATGGTCTTGAATTAGACTATGCTCTGTGAGTGCACTTAAGTGCACTAAAGCACTTAATGTCACTGGTCATTTTCTGATATTTTAAGCATTCTTCACATGCAGTACTCTACTTTATTGAGTTAATAATTTTCATAGAGAAATCTTGAAGTTTTTTTCTCCACACTGGAGAGGATAAACTACATAAAATTATGAGTTCTACATTGTGAGACATCCATTTCTTTTTCGAGAAAGTTCTAGGAGCTGAGAAAGATGATTATCATGGGAATGGTAGAGAGAACAAGGAATGCATGTCCAATGTATATAAAATATTCCATATATGGTAACGACACAAAGGTGATGACAAACAGGTATGGAAGGCCAACACAGTCCCTACTAGAAAAGGAAAAAAAAGAACAGGAAGAGAATTTCTGTAGTAATGTCTTCCCTGCTTGAGGATGCTGCACTGGGAAAACCCACTACCTAAATGCCAGCAAGACCTCACTTCCCTTTTGAAAGAGATAGAACACAGCCTCTTTGATTTTTACCACATTCACCACATTTCACCACATTTGGAACTTCAGACTCAACAATCACATGTGAAGTATTATCTTTACTATGGAATAGAGTTAACCAAATAAGAATTTTAAAAATAAGTGTGTGCTTCCTGAGAAAGTTGTGGCTGTAAGATGGGCTCTGTTTTATTTTTGTGTGGACTTCTAGAGAGCAGATGTGTTAGCCTAGGAGACTTGGAAGGCAGAAATAGGTGGAAGGTAGAGGTAGAAGGCAGCATACAGGCTTCATGAAATGTATCTCAAGTCCATCATAACTGCCACTGAAAACTTGAGATGAGTTTTGTTATATGAGCACTGGTAAAATATAGCAGTTATTGTTTGTCCAGTTCTCCTTTTCTCCTGTGTGTGGGTATCTTTACCACCCTGGTAGAGGAAAAATATTTAGGATTCTCCTACAAACATCTGCCAAATCTGTTGTTGCTGCATTGAGGGGGAAGAGTCTCATGTTATCACTGTATTCACAGGGTGATCTATGCTACATAAAGTCTCAATGGCAGACAGCTTTTCTGTTTTGATTTGGAAACTGTTCTGGAAGAAGAGCATGGATTTCTGGCTTCTTGACTGTATAAGGCTAGAAGATGTTGGTCTGAGGCATGGATAAATCAGTGACTTTTCTAGTATGAAGATACATTTCTTTTAGAAGGACTTCCACTTGAGACCCCAGGCAGCTTCAAGCGGTCTCTTGACTAGGTTTCCCAGGATATCCTGAGCTGGGCCAAGAAGGCAACAGGACAATGAACAAAGAGTGCTGAAAAGTCTGGTGAGGAGCAAGGGAGACTGATAGCCTTGGCTCAGTTTAAATCCTGGCCTCTCTTTCAGGTGCTTGGTATACTATTTTTTTCCTAGACGTTATTGTGAATGATAACAAGAGTTAGGCAGGTCTTCTGCAGAGGACAACAAAGTGGGTTTATTAGGTGTTCATGATGCAAGACGCATTGAGGACAGGTCAAATTCTAGAAGAGTCTTTGCTGGGTGTATTTTACAACCGGTAAAATAAGTGTGTCCAAGTGTACCTCAAGCTGGTCATAAATCAGATATATGTGACTTAAATGTTCTTGAAGCCTCGCTGTATTGATTCAATGGAGTGAGTGCTCCAGCCTTGGACCTCCTCACTGAACAGACTGAGAGAGTAATTTAATACACTGGTGTAGACACAGCTGTATTTCCTAATTTTTTTAATGTATCTTTATGTCGCTATAAACCAGCAGTGAGCTGTTGAAAGATTATAAGAGTCTGCTGGAATTTCTAGCACTCTGGTCTGCTTTCTGCAGTTATATCTCTGCAGGAGTGTGGTGCAGAAGAAATGTTTTCTCTGTGTAGTCCTGTAGTTTCTAATAATTTTTAAGCCTGCAACCTGTGCTGTCTGTGTATAACAGTCCTTTTAAAAAAAAAAACAACAGAACAAAACCCCAGAATGCAGTGTTCAGGGTTGTTCATAACACGGTATACTCATTTTACAAGCAAATGCAGTATGATGTCAAGAAAAAAACCACATGTTTAAATTTAACTTGGTTGTAGTGAGATGTTGGAGTAGGAATCTTCCTTGCTTTGAATTAGGCATTTCACAGGGGGATTTTTCTTCATTAATTAAGACAGCTACAATACTTTCACATAAATTATTCAGCAATTAGGAGGAAACTGTTACAAGATGCAGTCATCCCAGCCCAACTATTAGTCATATGGATCTTTAAACAAGGATACAATGGCAGGTATACACAGTGAGTTTTTGTATGGTATGTTTTCTGCTTAACCAGCTGACTCCATTCTGCAAACAGAATGTATTTTAAGTTCACTTTCATTTTTTTTAATATATTACTGCTTCATTAGAAAATTTATTTATTTAAATTAAGTAGACAGGATTTAGTAAACTGACTTGTCAGTCAATTACATTTCTCAGTACTTGTTTAATCTTATATCCAATGCTTTCTGTACCTGTCTTAATAGACACCCACTTTTTAATTTCTCACTAGTCCTTACACTTAATTTCTTTTCTATTCTGTTTTTTTTTTTTTTCAGAACATTATTATCACTGCTTTCTGATTCTTTGATATTTGATGCTTGTACTGTTCTATTTATTTCACAGACTTTTAGTCTAAAGAAAACAAACCATAACTTCATTACTTTTGTGCAGTTCTGTACTTTGTGGCCTTCTGGCCACAATGACACAAGTTGTAATAGTAATAATCATTGTTATTTATTTGTGTATAACATCATAACAGCTATCAATCTGGAGTTGAATTTTCTGCAGGTTGAATTTTGATTTGAATCCTAGATCTGCAAAATCCGCTGTGGAAAACAGCTCCTAGCAACACCCATGTCTTTGATAATGCTATTTGAGATGCAAGATCTAATCCTTCTAATGTACCAGGAGGAATAACTGATTCTCAGATGTGCCAACCAAAATATTTTCATTTATATTCTGTTATGAAATCATTCACTAGAACATCATGGTAATATGGGAGATTATGCATACAAAAATAAATTTCAGTGGGCTCAGTGTGTTTTTCTTTAATTTCCTTAAATATTTATTCTCCTGTAGAGATTGTATACCTCTATAAAATTCACCTTGCCAGATTTGCCCATTGGTTATGTTGCATGTAATTCTACTTCTTTTAATACTATTTTGAGGGTGTAAGGGAGGCTAGAATTTGAGCATCTGCAGTAGATGCATTCACATTCTTTCCTTGCGCTCGAGTTCTTATCTCACTCTCTGCTTTGGGTATGAAACTATGATACATTTAGCCGCAGGTCACACATGTGTAGTTTGTTATGCCTTCATGAGGATTCCCTTTGAGACCTGAATCCTCACAACTTTTTGAGTTGCCTGTATTAATCTTTCAGTGCACTGCTAAACCCAATCTGTTGGATCCACGTTGTAGCTGGTAAAATATGTTTGGTACAAGTTTGAACTTTGTCTCATAAGCTAGTTGAAAGAGCTGGTCTCTTCTCTCTAATAGTTAAAATAAAATGAAATATAATGGATTTCAAGAAATCACTAAATCAATCCTGGAGATATATAGTATATTTAGACAATGTGCTGATCAAATTAAGTATTTATTTCATTGAAATCAAGAGAGTTTATGCATCGGTACAGACTAACTAAATCAGTTCCCTGGAATTTACTTTCTTCCTTTGAGGTAAAATATATCTTCATTTCACCAGCTACATTCTGGTTTTGGAAATCTTCAGAAATCTAGGCAGAATCTGAGGACTTTGGACACCTGTCAGAGATTTCCACATATCCAGAGCAGTGGCCCTTTGGATGCTTCCAAACTGCTGCATGAGTGTTGTAACTGGTTTATCCATGCACAGTAAATCCAGCTGATTCAAGACATGCACAGATCTACAGCTTAGCACACATTAGGGAAATGGGGGCCCTATTTTTTTCTTTAGTGAGGTCAAAGAAAATTTATTACTTGGACCACCTGGCTTAGGAAGCAACCCTAACTAAACTAAACTAAACTAAGCTAAGCTATGCTAAACTAAACTAAAAAAGCTAAGGAGATGGAGCCACTTTCAAATACACAATTTAGTCTTTATATTGTTGACAGGAAAATAAATTTTGTACTTCACTGGATTTTTTTGTGTGCAATGAATTGACTTGATATAACTAAAACATGACAGTGCTTGGGTATGAAAGGGAGAAAATGACGTACTTGGTAAGGCTGGTCCAAGCAGTGAGCAGTTGAACACTTTTGGTACAAATTCAATAGTGCTAATATGTTATTCCACGGTTTGCTGTCGGGATGCTACAGCAGCAGGGCCCTACAAGGTCCATCAGGCCAGGGCCCGGCAGCCAGGGCCCATCCCACCACCCCAGCCAGGAGCAAACAAGTCGGGGGGCACTGAGAGCAGTGCTGTCCCTGGGTATTGAGCACCTTCCTGGGGATGGGCCGAGGCTGGATGGGGATGTGGGCCTGTGGGTGGGCTGGTCTTGGTGGGGCCCATGGCCAGGAAGGGCAGGGCTGTGATCACTTAAGTAGCTTTTCTCTTTTCTGGCTTGATATTAAAACAAATATATTCCTTTTTATTTTATTTGCTTCTTGGTCCTAAAAATGCATTCTATACATTTTTTTTTTCCCCACTGTGCTTTAAATCTCTTTTTTCTTTGTAAACTTGATTCTGAGTGGAAGAGACTTCTAAAGCATCTGCAATATAAACTCAATAGATTTTGTTCTTTCTACTGCTTTATTTTCGTGTTACTTCACATCTAGCATGAGCATCTAGCCAGAACTTTGAAGCCATCTTTAGGAAACTATATTTTCTTCTGATTTTCGTTAACGTGAAGTAACTGAAATGTATTCCACTGTACAAAAAATTATTTTCCAGAATTTAGCACTTGATTTTAAACCTAAAATTGGTGATTGTAAGGAGTAAGGATTACTGTTGTAAATGTAGGTATTGATTAAAAAGTACTATATATATATTTAAATTAATGAGAAAACAAATGAAAACTCTGTTAAGGAAACATTCTGATGTTTCTACATCTTCAAGAAGACAACAGGTACAGTAGGCTCTGCAAAATACAAAATGAGAAAGTGACAATGTGATGGTATACTTATGTTAAATAGCCAACAGAAATTGTAATATGTCATGTATGTCACTTAAAGACAAGGGGATCAATATTCCTTTGTAAATTCCTTCTGAAATGACTACCAAGTGTTTCATTGCCTTTTGAAGTCATATGAATTGTGAGGATTTTACTGAATTCTTTTAAGTGTTTTGGTCCACAGAATGACAGTTTTGTCTTCTGTATAGAAATTACTGACATTTTGTAGTTAATCTTGCTAAAATATGTGGGTTTATATTTGGCAAATTAAATGTGTAAATCCAAAATCCATTTCAATTTCTGATATACACAAAGGAAAAGTAAATCTTAAAGAGTTCTGCTATTAGCCATCAACCAAGAAATTATGAAAATTACTCTTTAGACTATGGTGATTGATTTATAAGTATAAAACAAAGTAAATATTGTAAAAGCAGGTATTCAATTTAATGATATTAATAATTATGTTAGTAATGATAGTAATAATACTTCCCATGAATAAAGTTAACCAACAGTTGTTATAATTTTAGTTCATTTGGTTGCACATCCTCTGAAAACTGAGGTGTGATTCTCCACAGCTTTGTGTCTTGTGTTGGTATTTTAATGGTTTGAAGTTACGTATAGTAATCAGACCAAATGGTTCTGTACTACATATAGAATGATATATTTATTCTTAGCCTCTGTAGATTAGCAGAACAAGTTTGACAACTTCCTAAATCAACTTGACATTTTTCATTGCAACCCTAGGAAAAAAATCCCTGTTCACTAAGCACTGATCACCCTGTGAATATTATAAATTTACTATTTCCTGGCAGGTGTTCTGTACGATGTTCATAAATACAAATAATGAATATCAGGCTGCATAGATAATATGCTAGTCACATGCCAAAACGTGACTGGCTGAGTAAAAAACTATTCCTCTGGTAAATGCTAAAATAAATGGATGAAAGAGGTATGGAGACATAGCCTGTAACGGCTGATGGTAGATGGATAGTGATAAGGTAATAACAGACAACTAAGGGAAAGAAGAATCCAGATACTTGATTTTATTTCTGCATGTCATTTTTCCCTTTGCTATAAAGGAAGCATAACACTGAAAAGGGATATAAAAGGTGGGAGGACATCAATAAAAAGAACACTGCAGACTCAGGGACCTGCAAAATTGGATAACATCCTTAGTTTGATTTCCTGCATGGTCAGGCAGCAATTGAGAACTGGAGAGGGAAGTCCTGCAGGAAAAAAGGATTGACTCATAGAGTCTGGAAGGGCTCGATTGAAATAATGGTTTGCTGAAATAAGTAACAAACACAAGTCTGTGCTAACCTTTCATTTATTGCTACAGTCAGCACACACGTACAGATTTGTTCTTGATACCACAGGTATTCTATCAGAAAATACCACTCTCATATCCCTGAAATTTCTGCTCATTAGTGTATTTTTCCCCTCCTAGCCTCCTGGCAAAAACTGGATGTGAAGTCATCCTGATATGGAGCCTGAATTTGAATGCCAGAACCTTTGTATATCCTTGGTCTCAAGTTAGTGTTCGTGTTGATACTGCCCCAACCAGAGCAACTTCTACTGTCAAGTGCTGAGTAGAAGTGCTGTCAGAAAGTCAGAGACCTGGCAATGAATCTTGATTTCAGTAACATTCATCAAAGTTCATTCTCTTGCTCCATATGTAGAGGTGACAAATAGCACATGAAGATGTTTTTTTATTTTCTTGGTGTTACACATTATAAGGAGTAAGTGCACTCAGTCATTTAAAGTGTTACAAAATATTTTTGAGCAAGTATGAATCATATCTCCTGTAAAAGCCTATATTCTTTGCACAAAGCCCAAATATGCTGCCCAGCACAACTAATGGAGTGGCAGCTGAATTATCCTGTCATCATCACTGCAGCCTAATGGTTTAGGGTAATAACAATGGCACATGGTTTTTCTCCTTTCCACAGAAGGGAAAACTCCAGAACAAATAATAGTGTGTTCTCCAGTGTATAGGCCAATACACTCATAGATGCCCACTTACATAGAACAAGTCATTAATTCTTTAGAGCATCTGGGCCTCTCACCTTAGATAAAGACTTTGGAGATAGTCAAAGCAGGAGAAGACATTGATTCTGAGCAGTTTCTGTGAGGGAAGAGTGCTCTTCTAGATTGTCTCCTGAATAGGGGCTTAAACTGTCTGTTCTGACATAACTTCTTAGTAATCTGTGTTACTATTTATCTGTGTTGGTCTGGGAGTTTAAGAGAAACCAAGTGATTCTCTAATCACTCTTTCCAGTAATACAGACCTCTAGTTAGAAAATGTTACATGTCAATGACAGGGAGAGGACCTGAACTATACACTAACCTAGGGAAGTATATGAGGAACAACTGCTTCTGTAAAGTTGTTGTCTATGTTAAAAAGTGTTTGAAAATTTCTATCCTACAACCTGTATAACTTGTTAATAATAAGGAAAGTAAACATGGTTTGGATAAAGAAATGCATTTTCACTGGCTGTTTTACAAGAATTCACACATTTGGCATCTTGTTGACTATTCATAAGTAAGATACTAGTTCCACTATGCCTCATTTCCCAGAACAAGATATGACTTGACTGGGATAGTGATATCCCCAGTAATGCAATGGAAATAACTATCAGGAGGTTTAAACCTGGTAAGTAGTTCAGTCTTGTATACATCTGACAGTATTGAAAATATAGATAGCAAAAGTCAGTTTAAAGACAACTACTTTCTCTTTGCGATACTCCTGGAGCTCAATGGCATATTTTAAGAACTTGTTCCTTGTGCAGCATCGTAATCATCTTCTCATAATTAAAAACTGCAAAAACCCCAACAATTTTCCATTTGGGATGGTGCACTTTTAAGTAGGTTTAGCTCCTTACTGTTTAATAAGTTGCATTGGACTCCTTTGGAGGGACAAAGAGGATGAATATTTATGGATTATCTTTGTTAACTTTCACCTGGTTACAGCCAAAATAAAAATGGCTATTTTCCTCTGAAGTTCTTCCTGTTGGGAAGATATTTTTCTTTGCAGATTTTAATACTGTTGAGGATTTATCCTCTCAAAGTTGTCTTTTTTTCCTGTGTTATATGCAGAAAGAGACCATGGCTTAAAACCAAGTATAGTACGGACTGTCTGTTTGTTGTGCTATTTTTCAAAGCCTCCAAAGGTATTTATTTACACTTGAATATTCTGTACTTTAACAGACAAATTTTAGCTTTCCTAAACTGAATGTATGCACTAAAGAGAATTCAGAGGTTATTTGTAGGGAGAACCACGGAAGGCTATCCACATGCACAGAATATGTATTGCTAATAGAATGCATATTTTACGTCATGTCTTTCTATTTTGCTTTATATATCTTAGGTCTTATACATTCAAGACACAAGAAAAGGCAGTACATCAGTTGAAAATTCATGAAGTTACAGACTAAAAAAAATGACATACCTTAGAGTATGAATGAGGACAGATTTCTATTTTGGGTTTCTTTTTAAAAAGCACAATATGTAATTATAATTAGTTGATTGGCAGTCCTTCAGCATGGTGATTTTAAAACGTTATACAATTTATTCTAAAATCCCTTTTCAGAGTTACATGACTGCTAATTTTAAAGGATGATAGAGTTTGAGATATGTTATACTTTAGGGGCTTGAATAGTTAAAAGTCATATTAATTTCCATTTTAACTTGAATGTTAGCCCTTAAATATGATGAGTGATACAAAAAATTCTGACACATAATGTTGAGAATATATCTACAAGGGGTCTGGTCTGGACGTATTTATGCAGACTATTTCCAGGCAATTTTTACTTGTTGGACTGAGAAATAGATTTTCATCCTGAAAGCAAACCTCTGTGGTCTGTTGAACCTTTCTGTCTGCATACAAAACATGATGACTTCTACACATATGGGACAGCAGAGATAAGAACTGACATGTAAAAATTAAAGTAAATTTTATTTAATTAAAACAAAAGTTTGAAATCCTGTTTTAGAAAAGATGGCTGTGTAATTTACAGCATGCTTCACATTGTGTTATTTGTGCAACTTTATGTTTCATAAAACTGATAACATGCCTACATTTTCCACTTTGTTAAAGATCAGAATTTGGTGTCTAACAAATGCTTCTCCTATTTATTTCCTGCTGTTGAGAATTTGTTTCAAGCTATTGATCAAGTGGTTCAATTTTATATTAACATGGTTTCTTCCTTTGTATTCCAGTAGTTCTCAGTTGGTTTTTTAATTCTATATGAACAGACAAAGTAAAAAATCTCATGCCAAATTTTGTAATATTTCAAAACCTAGTTTGTCATCTAAAGATGAAGTAGCATGGATTGTTTCTGTGCGTTGTTTTTACTGCCCTTGCAACACTTCTAAAGCAACTGAACTTCTCTTTGCTATTAGCAGTTCCAAGTATACACTTTGTTCTAGTGACATTTTAAAGGACCTTCTGTGCCCTTAGGTATGTTAGACATAATATTTATCAGCTTAGTTCTAGAGAAAAGCACTTAGGTCCATTGGCTTCAGAAAAGCAAATTTGGTGATCAATCACCAAACTGCAAAGAAATACCTGTGTATCAGCTACCATATTCAACTATTTCACTTTGCCTTACAAAGTCTAAATTAAAACTGTAGATGCCAGTTGTTGGGCCATTAAACAATTTAATTGCTTCACCTTTAGCTCCCCTCCCTAACCTGCCATTTTGGCTTTTCTTACCGTTACCTTAAGATCTGCCTCTGTAATTGTTGGAGTATGTACATAGCATTGTTTCCTTACAGTGGTCTTTAGGTCTCTGACCTATGTAAGGGTTACCCTAAGAAAATATATTTCACAGACTCCCTAAAATGACTTCTGCTGTTAACCAACTGTTTTAATCATACTGAGATTTGCCTGCCTTACTTTCAGAGAAATCAAAGACTTTCCAGTACCATTCTGTCTCATTGACATGTTCTTTCATTCTAGAATTTCTTCAATGTATTCAGGCAACTGTAACTCTAGCATCTCACAAACTGCTGAACAGGAGCTAGTACCAATGGCACCATGGCAATATGCATAAAGAAGATAATAGGAATGCAGAGGTCATCTCTGTTTTTTACTCAACGGTGCAGATAATGAGCTTAATGAGAAAATCATGATCTCGTATCCAGGGTCTAGAAGAATCCCATCTAAAGGGAGAACTTCTTTGAATCCTTGACTGAAAGACTGGTAAAGATACTTTTTTTAAAAAAATGTTATCAAGTTTTTGAATTTCAACAACTTATTTTGTGCTATGTAAGTAAGATTTCAGAAATTTTAAATATATAGGGATTTTATGATCATTGACAATAATGTAAATCAAAAATATTTCTGCTAAAATAAATGGAATATCACTGGTATAAAAATTAAGGAAAGGAAGACTAGGTCAAGACAGCTGTGAAGATGCAGGCAGCTGAAGCACAGTTCCTTTCAGTTTACACCTTGTTTTCCTTTCTTACTCACATTGAGAACTGAGTGAATGATCTTTTGAAAGGAAAAGGTTTACATTCCATTTTCCCTTATTGCTTCCCATCAAATTTTGATACTGAAAGACAAGAATAGAAGAGCTTCTGGTTGCAGGGAATGTTATGATTTTTATTCCTATTTTCTCATGCAGAATGGACATTTGTCAGTATATGCTTTTATATACATATTAGGGAATTTGGAATAGAATAAAGCTGAACTAAAGGAAAATATTTGTATGCAACCTCTCTCGCAAGCTTTATCAGAACACAGATTCACAGAATGGTAG
>VZTV01033096.1:7422-26454 GCA_013400875.1 Anhinga rufa | reverse complement strand
ACCCCCGGGGGGACACCCCGGCACCCACCGGAGCGGTCGGGGGTGCGGGTGGGGGCACCTTTCCCGCTCCTTCGGGAGAGCACCCACCGCTGCCGAGCTCAGCCCCCCCGGGTAAGGCCAGGGTCGCCCTCGCCCCGTGGCTCGCGGGGGCCNGGGAGCCACGTGTATTCCCATATTTTCCCCTGCTTGTTCTACCCGAATCACCCCACCCCCACCCCTTTCCCCACCTTCGCTTCCTCGCTCAAACACCCCATAATAAGTTCTGTGCAATCCCCTCGTCTCAAAACGTGTCCCATGCCCCCAGGCAGAACTGCTCCGCCCCAGCAGGTGCATCCCACCAGGGCCCCGGGGCTGAGGCTCTGACAGGAGGGACCCAGGGAAGGTGTCCCTTCCTCCAAGGCCCTAATTTGGGTTCCCACCCGCCCGACGTGCCTCTGTGCTCCCCCAGGCTCGTGCAGATGGGACTCCCATGGGTTAGTGGCTCCTGGGAGGGCCATGGCCAGGTGTTACTCAGGCTCCCCCCTCCCACCAGCATCTCCCTGTGCTCCTTTGCAGGTGGGCAGAGGAGCTTTATGGCTCATCCCACCAGCAGGGAGACTTCCCGTCACCAGGAACAGGGCTTAATTTACTCAAGTGACAAGAGCACGGTGCACTTCCAAAAGAGATGTCACCTCTGCCATAGCCCCCATGAGCTCCCTACCCCCCCCCGGCCCAGGCTGGGAGCCCACCTCTTCCCTGCTGTTCCCTTCTCCTCTGTCTCCTCCTCCTAGGGAGGCTGGGCAGGCACAAGGAGGTGTCTCTCCTGCCACCAGCTCCCCCTGAAGAGCAGTGCTAATTCAGTCCCCAAGCCCATGCTTGCACACACAAGCCACCCTCCCATCCAGGAGGAGCTGCAGCAGTGGGTGCAGGCCGGCTGAAACCATGCTGGGTGCCAGCACCTCAGTGCTCGAGCCTCGGCATCTTCTCCAGCCGCCCTCGGGATCCCCATGGATATCTCGGCACAGCACACGCTGCCATGCCCCTGCCACATGCTGGTGGTGGTTTCTCACACCCCCGTGAGCCCAGTACCTCCAGGAGCAACCTCCTACCCTCCCCAGGCAGCTCTGCTCACCTGACCCACACAGACATGGGCCTGGATCACTCTGAGACAGGACCAGTGTCCTTCAGCGTGCTACTGCCCGCTGGCTTCTGTGGAGAGCTGGGACCACCTGGGTCAAGGGTTCCTGCAGGGGAAGGGACCAGCTTTCCTCCCAGAGGATTTGAAGCTCCTGCTCCCATCACATACGCATATTAGCTCAAAAACAGCTCCTTGCACACTAAGTTGAACAGGCAATCTGGGTCTGTCTTTGGGCCACCACCATCTAGGTGCCTTTCAAGAACTTTGACATCAAAGGACAATTGTGGACACCTCAGCTGGGAGTGCAGGAGCAAGGTCTCACTGCGCGGAGAGGTCTTGCTTGTGGAGCTAAAGTGTTGGGCACAGCTGTACGTGTTACCTGGACCCAGCCAGCTGTTGCAGCCTTTCTCATGTTTGTGCTGCACTTATTTACTGCAGCTCATTAGGGCAGGGGCTCACTTCACCCACATCCCCACACAGGGACACAGAAAACCTCGTTGCTGCAAATCACCCTAATGCCAAGGATGGTCTCACCCATGGAGGGACATACAAAGCCACCATAATACAGCAAGGAAAAGCCCATGTCTGGTATCCTCGCACATCATGGCAGCTCAGCTTCACCGCCCACCACGAGGTTTCACCTCCCTAAACACCTCTTTGCCTCCTGCCAAGGAAAGAAGCCATTTCTTGGATGGGTCCATGTGCCCTGTGTTCTCCATGCTCACCCTTCCCCAGGGCAGGTGAGAAGGATGAAGCCTTCCAGACCCAGCTCTCCATCCTCGCCTCTCACCAAAGCCAGGACACCACGCTCTGGCTGTCCCAGCTGAGGCTGTGGATGGGTCTGACCATGCTTTTGTCTATCATCACACTGGAGCATCCTTTCCCCTGCTAGAGCTAACGCTGAACAGCTCATCCTGCCTGTCCCCTCGTGACACCACTGTGGCCCCACAGCTCAGCTCTCTCCACATTGCCACTGCTCAGCATGCCAGGCAGATCTCCAGTACTAACACCAGGCTGCCAGAGCAGGGACCCCCACTAGCAAGACAGGTCAGCACCTTCCTCCATGCCAGACATTGAGCAGGAGCACCCCGCCTCCATCTGAAGTACCCTTTTTAGCTAGGTTCCATCAAGAGCCTCCCAAATAAACAACTTCCTTCTCTCCTAAGCTTCACAGCATACCATGGAAGCCAGCATCCCACTTTTCAGACTTCCCTGCCTGCTACACGACAGCCTTTCCCATTCCCAGTCCCAACAGCTTCTCACCTCCAGTGAGGACTGCAGGTCCCCTTCCCTTCCAGCCGGCCCCTGTCCACACACACCCCCTCCAGTGCTGGGTGCCACCACCATCTTATACAGGGCACTAGAGAGAGGGGCAGGAGCTTTGATTTGTGGCAAGAGTTGAGACAACGGACAGAGCAGCCTCTGACCCCAAGAACCGAGACACGGCTGTGGGAAGACCAGCTCCCCAAGAGACCGGCAATGCAGGGACTAAGTGGAGGAGGCTCAGACAGCTCTTTGTTCATGCTGCAAGCAACAGGGACTGCAAAAAAAAGTTTTAAAAAATCAGAGACACACTTCACTTTAACAGCACCTGGGTCTGCAGCACTTGATGCACTTATGAGCTTCCAGGTGAGTCAGGCAGCTGACAGCAACTGAAAATGCAGCACAGAAACCCGAGGAGTCACACATGCTCCACTTACACATGAAAAATTACAAAGGTATTTTGAGCGGAGGTTGCAGGAGGATGGCTGGTGAAGTCCGCATCAATCTAAGATCGATCCTGCTGTTTCTGAGGACTTGCCTCCATCAGGAGAGACTGGACTGTGACTGTTGATGGAAGGAAATGCTCAGACATGCACAACAAGGGGGTGCAGAATTAATCCTCACCAGAAATGTAGAGAAAAGCAAGCCCTTGGCCCTGAGTGAGGCTGACATTGTGGACATGACTGAAACCCAGAGCTCAGCCAGGCTCCACGTGACACGGGAGTGAGGGCTGCAAGACTTGCAGCTTGGCTGCAGCTCAGAAACCACCTGAAGCTATTCATTCATTTTGCAGCCACTGCTGCCACTTCAGGGACACTATTCCCTTTGGAAGCACAGGACAGAGATCCTGGAGCAGCTGCCAGAAGTAATATGTCAAGGAATAGACTGGAAAGCAGTTCAGGGAGAGCAAAGGCTGGAGCCACTGAGCACAGCAGTGCTGAGGGAGCCAGGGAGTCATACTTGGTGCCAAGAACACAGGCCAAGTCTTGTGGCATAGGAGAGAAAGGATCTGAGAGTCAAGGCAGGGATGATCTAATTACGATGGGCCACTCCACACCACCTCCCTGCATGGGGAGCCTCCCGCCAGCACCCCACCGCCTGTGCGTGCCCACGCCAGCAGGGAGATGCTGGGGAGGGGAGGAGCAGTACAGGGAAAGGCACATATGACCGTAGTCACAAGCAGATCCACCTGACAAGCTGTAGGTTCCCTCTCCCCGTGTTAGGGGAGCAGAGATGATGCCAACCGCAATTACTCCAAACGCTTGTCTCCATGCCAACAGTCATTAAAAAGTTGCTTTTGAAAAGCTAATACAGTCTACTATCTCATACGCCCAAACAACAGGAGGATGCTTTGCCATTGCTTTTCTGAGGACAGGACTCCTGTCTCCACACTGCCTGTGGGGCAAGAGTCCAGCCCAGCCCCGCAGGAGTGGGGGATGTCAGCGAACAAGCGAGATGATGTTAGGAGGGAAGGGAAACTGAGCTATGACTTGCAGAGGTTGAGGTAGGGCACCCACAAAGGCATCTGACTGTCATGGAAAAAAGGGAAGAGCTGTGCCCTGTGCACCAGGGGTCTCTTCCCAGGCGGCAGTGTTGGCCAGCTCAGGTTGGCAGGGTACTCCGCATCCACACCCCCCAGCTGTTTTGCATCCCTCACACCATCTCAGGGTGTTTCTGCTCAGCCCAGAGTGCCTGGTGAGGCCAGGAGCCCCAGGAAGGTGGGGGATGGCACAGGCTGGTGTCACAGGGCCACAGCTCAGCTCCGCTTTCACGGGGTGAAAGGCTGCAGGGGTGGACAAGGGAGCAGAGCAGCTTTTGTGCTAATAGTGAGGGGGCAAGGGGCAAGGGTGGGTGCAAAGAGAATGCAGGGCCAAAACTACATCCAGGATTAAACTACAGAAAGGAATAAACACACAGACCTATATGCATAGACAGGTCTGTGTGTGACATGCACACAAAGAAAAAGTCAAAATGGGACAGGAGAGGAGAAAGGATGGAGGAGAGGTGACTGAGGGGAAGAGGGAGAGAATCCAGCCCTTGCAAGCACAGCTACGGTGGAAAATGTTCCAGTGCTTCTCAACATTGAGAAGCAAGCTGGGCTTGGTGTTTCCAGCAGCAGCAGGAAAAGTGGCCATTCATTTGGGTCTACAGCTTGTCTGATCTCTCAGACTCCTGATGTCATCTCTAGAGCTGCAAGAGAGCATCACAGTGCTCACAAGGAGACTAGCAGCAGAGAACAAGACATCACAGGCACTGGCATTGTGGGACGGGAACCCCCCAGAGAAACAATAACCACCTGGCAGGAATCACATGCTCCCTCCTCCTCATGCCTCCAAAAGCCACCTGACAATAGGCTTTGCTCAGCTCACGCACATGCTGCCACTGTCAACTGCTCTGTTCAAGAAAATTTGCAAAAGAAAAAACCCAAACATCTGGAAGGGATGATCTGTAGTCTCCGTCTTCATGTAAAGAACAGGTTGAACAAATGTTCTGATCCCTGGCCAGAACATCCCCTGCAGTCACAGCACTGTGTCCCTGGTCCATCACAACCATGCCAAAGGGGTTTTTGAGGTTTGCTGGCAAAGCTCTAGTTTGAAATTATCACAGCCCAAATCTTCCTCAGTTGAGAGCAAAACCCATTCCTGGGGTCTGACTTCTTCGTTGGAAAGCTGTTCCCCCAGTCACATGAATGATTCATTTCTAGGTTTTCTTTTTCTGTTACATTTACACTAGAATTTCTAATGGCTGCCCATTTGCATCGTGCAAACCCTGCCAACTGCCCACAGCCTTTTTGTCCACCAAGCCAACATTTCTGCAACTACCCTTTGTTTGGACAGTTTATTTAATGAGACATCCAGAAGGCCCCTAGGGACTTTCATCTGGCTCCTGCCCCCATCCAAACCACACCACTGGTAGGGTTGCAGGATTCAGCACATTCAGCTGGAAGTTCAGCTGGCGCTCAAAAAGACATCACAGCTCATCTGCTATGAAGGAAGAAGTAGATAAAGCTCAAGAGAAACCAGCTACATTGCTGCAGCTGATGTAGCCAGAGCTGGGGGGCTGCTGGCCATGCACGGGGGACAGCACAGACCCCCAAGTCTCACTGCTAGACCCACTCTTGACTCAGTCTGCAAGCACTGCCTAGCCTGTCCCTGTTGCGAGCTCCTCCTGCCCTCCAGCCTCCCTCCACCTTCAGCTCGCGGCAACCCCAAGGCTGCCAGGCTCCTCTGTCCCACTGACTGCTGCCCTCCCATCCCAGGCTCTTGCGCACCCACAACGGTCCCTTCCTCTCCCTTCTCCTGCTGAGTTTCACTGCAAAGGCACCTCTCCAGTGCAAACTGTAGGGACACTTCTGTACAAGGGAAATCCTCACAGCTTCAGGGAGATCACTGGCCTCCTCTTCTGCCTGTCCCCATGGGGAATCTCCTCTTCCATCTGTGCACACCTGGTGGATGCACAACCCCCATTCCAGCTGTCCAGGCTCCTTGGCAGGCTCAGAGCACAAGCCCTGCACCAAATGCCAGTTTTGATTAAAAGATCAGTGACATTTTCATACATGTACATGTATATGGAAATTTGCTAGTTTAATTTATAAAAGGCCGTATTTAAAGAACATTTGCTGAAGGCTTTCTCCAAAACATTTTTTTATGAGCACCATTTTGTTCTGTCAGGCCAAGGAGTCTGCAAGCACAAAAGTGAAAAACTGCTAGTAATGTCTTATTTTGGAAGAATTGCTTCTTTGGTTATAATTTTTTATTTTTAATTTTTGCTGTCTTGAGTTTCTGTGAGATTTTACACTATTCAGAGTTTTAACTAGCAAAATTAGTATCATTATGTAAACCTTACTGTATCTCTGTGTAACCTTGACACTCAAACCACCAAATCCTGCCATATAAATGTGCTGAGCAATGAGCATGAGTCAGGAACCTGATCTTCTAATCACTTGCTGTCCACTCTCTAACAGGATCTGCCTTTGGCATCATCTCAATCAGAAAGGTGTTTTGTTACTTTATTGATAAAAAGAATATTCTCTTAACCTTGTAACTGAATCCTGAAAAGGGCTTCAGAGACGTGCAATTCAGCTATTAGTGATAAGTACAATAGAAATGCCCAGAAGGAAATTAAGTATTGCTTAGATAGCATGCAATAAACATACAGGGCCATGACGTGAATTATGATTAAAAACAAGAGATAGCGAGCGCTATGTACTCACTGAACACTTTTCATCCCGGACACTAAGTGGGTCAATCTCTATGAAACATGACTATATCATTAAAGACCACGATAGCGCACACACAATTCTGCTACTCCAGAACTGGGCATTTGCCTTCACAGCCATTACATCAAAAGCATAAGCAGGGACCTGACTCATGGGCAAGACGCATCATCCAGCTCTAGGCCAAGGACACTGTGCTCTGCTTAACAGGCCATGCTATCTAATGCATGCTGGCAGCCTCTTCCATCAGAAAGGAGGGGTAGCAGGCAAGGAAGGTGAGCAAAAATCCTCTTTTATAACTGAAATTGCCAGACACATTCAAGCTGCCAGAAAGATCTAGGAAGTATGACAAAGCTCAAGGAGGAACAAACCCAGGATCTTGATTTTCCCAGCGAAGGCTGGGACACGATCAAAACGGCAAGAAGGGAGTGAGGAAGACAATGGAGCACCAGGGAAGATGGGGATGTTCTAACAATCACACACATGGCTGCAACCATGAGTTTCATGTTCCCTGCGAAGGAGGAATGTGCAGAGCAAGAGGAGGAAGGCCAATTCCTATTTCATATTCTGCCTGTAAATTCTAACTTTACAGACACATTCAGACCTGTGTGACCCTAGCCTGAGATTTTTCTTCCTATCCCTTGTGCTGGAAGCAGAGGTGGAGAACACAAGGAAAAGTAACTCGTGCACAAATCAACACAGCACCGTCAGTCTGCAGGTAGCCTCACTCCTGCGAACTCAAGACAGGAACAAAAACAGGGAGGGTGGGGGGAAAGAGTCTGAGAAAAGAACAGAAGAAACTGGGTGAAAAACTGGGTACACACATGCTTCCCCAGGAAGCAATGCAGCGCACTGCAATCAGAGATAGAACAATGAACCATAGCTCAACTGAACAGCTTGAACAGTTCAAAGTTCAGCTGCTGTGCAAATGTTATAAACTGCTCTCGTTGTCTGCAAACGTTCAGCCCCAGCCAAAGTTTTGCTATGAGCTATGGGGAATGTGTGTTTTCAGTTGTATTCTTGAACAAAGAATGCTCCTGCTCATCACTGCAGAGCCAGAAATGTTAGGGCACATACAAGGAAATAAAGAATGTAACCCTTTTGTCGAGTTCTCAATCTGTAAAACATCATTCCCTTGCTTTGATTTCATGTATCACAGGTGGCAGAGAGCTCTCTCTCTAGGAATGAATCAGTCTTAAGGCACAGATGGATAGATTTGTTTTACTGTTGACTGACCTATAGCTACAAATGCTGACAACGATTATCAGCACTTCAAGAAGTTATCTACTCATTTCATTGTCTCAAACAGCATTCATGCCTTGACCATCAACATCACCCTCTTCTTCAAGAAGAAAACTAAATTTACCAAGTCATGTAGACTTGAAATTTTTCTAATCATTTACTATTCAATTCCTGAAAAGGTCTCAAAGGTTTCACATGTCCCACGCCAGTATTTTAGTCCACTTGGCAGAAATGTGAACAACTGGCTGTATTTTTAGGGCCTGGTAAGAAAATGCCTTGAAAAAACGGGGTTCCTTCCACAGGTAGAAATGCAAAGATTCTGGGTCTGGATGTGTTACAGACTCCTTCCCTCATCCAGGGAAAACTACAAAGGGCAGGCTTCAAAAGCTTTCAGGCACCAGCACTGTGACTCCTGCTGAACAATGGGAGCTTCTGTTGGAGAGAACATGCTGAGTGCTCCCAGGCTCCAGGTGGCTGATCATGATTCCTGTGACTGGTGCACAGTGGCGGCAGAGGTGTTGATGAGGTCTTGAGGAAGGCTCTCGCGTGCCTCCTGCATCCGGCGCCGTGCCCTCTGGAAAGCCTCTACAACACAACAGGTGACAGTAAGCCAGAGTGCATCAGCCAGCCTCAGGGAAGGGGAGGGATGAGTCTGTCCAGTGAGCATCATCTCTCCTGGAGCAGGAGTCTCACTTCCTATTACTAAGTTCCACCAACAAAGCACCTGGTCCTTGCTGCTCTCTTCACTTATTTCTAGCACTGTCTTTGCTCTGTGCACAATGGAATCAGAGACAGCCTGTGTGTGCATCAGCACCACAAGCTATGCTCAGTGCCAGGCAAGACTGGGCAGCCCAACCTAGGCTTTGCCCTCAAAGTGGTTATTCCTCTACCTGCTGAGAGGTGATGCCTCCTGAAGGTTCCAGCTCAGATCACAACATTTAACCTCTGCTATGGACTCAGAGAGCTCATGGGGGTGCAATTATCCACACGGTAATGGATTCTCCCGAAATATCCTGCCCACTCTGTAAAAAGGGGGAAAAGTGAGCCAAAGGCTCTCACCAGGGAGAATGACACTGAAAGCCCTACCCAAAACATTGTAGACAGAGCTCTGCTGGCTGAAGCCTCCAAGCCGGTCCAGTACACTCTGCATGCGCTGCCTCAGGACGCTGGTTTCCAGAAAGGCTCTGCACAGAAGTACAGTAGGAGGTCAGGGCTGCCAAAACACAGCACACAAGATGGAGCTCGTACTCACTTTGCTGCACTTACTTAGACTGCTGCAGGCAGTAAAGCCGGAAGGTGACGCTTCCTGTTGTCTCTGTGCGAAAACCAAAACGGCTCAGACGCTTTCCCTGCAAAGACAGCACAATTTAGAGTAACCACAGCCTGCAACTGGCTGCAGCAGGCTTACTCTAGTGAAAACGAGAATGTACACAGAAAGTGAGGTCAGAAAGAATGGCAGATGGTTCCAGGCTGTGCTGAGGGCAGGACCTAAACACTAGCAAGCTGATATTGCAGTGCTGGAAGAAGGTTTCAAAAACTGCATGGGGGCTCGCTCCCACACAAAGATCACACAGAAGATGCCACTAAGATCAACTTGCTCATTACACCAGCAAGCACCTCTGCAGCTTTCTTAAGAACGGGATATTTCTGTCTCCCTCACATCCACCGGCTTCTTGCTTTGGGAAACTGTTCCAGGTGCAATACAGCCTGGATTCCTTACTAAAACACAGAAGGAAGTCTATAGCTGGTAACAAATGCTGATGTGACAGACACTCTCCAGACAGGGCCAGCACAGGCAGGGGTAAGTCAAGGCTTTGGACTGTGTTCACCCACTTCTCTAAGCTGAACACACTGCAAAAGGCAGAGAGCTCTGTCTCGGTGTTTCCTGTTCCTCTGTTCATGATCACAAGTCTCACAGAGGAGATGTTTCTTTAGTCAGAGGGACAGGACGACCACCTCACCCTTGTTCAAATCTGGTCCAGGCTGTCCAGACATCTAAAGTCGAGAGCATAATCTACCGTCTCCCAGCAAGAACAATGCCCTGCAGCTGAGCCCACCTTGAAGGTTGATGGTATCCTGACGTAGGTTATGTCCTCCAGCTCAGGAGACCCACCAATGAAAAATCTCCTCAGCTCAGCGACTGTCCCCAGCTCCACAGGGCGCCAGGTGGGGATGGTGAGCATGTGGAGACCTGACCCAGGACAACAGGACAGCTTAGCAGCTACAACCAACAATCTATTCAGAGTCACAGAGGACAGCATGGTAGATAGATACCTGCTGCCCCAAACCACGGTGGGCTGGAAATGGAAACACTGCACGGTATCTCTATCACATTTTCCCAATGAGTTAGCCCCATTCAACTACACAGCCAGCATTAGAAGTATCCCCTGCCCATGAGGAGCATTCTCCTTACCACACAGGGTTGTCAGAATAGTTGTGACCCTCAGATTCCTTGTGGGACAGAGAGGGCTACTGCTATTGTAAAGACAGATATGCAGCATCACCCCAGTGCTTTATCACACAAGATTTTGTGACAGAATCACCGAAAGAGCAAGGACAGCAACGCACAATGTGTCTCAACAGCAAGGCAGAATGGTGCAGAATGCATCAAATTCTTTGCTGCCCCACAGACAGCTAATTATTCCCTTCAGTATGCAAAGGGAAGCTTCCCCAGGACCAGCTGAATCCACTCCCAAGAGAACCACTCAACTCATTCTCCCACACAATTAACATAACGCCCCAAGTATGTTTTACCTGGAGATGCTGGCAGCACCAAACAACCATATCCTTCAACACGATACCTCTGCCAGAAATCCAGGGACAGGACCTCAAAGTAAAGGACAGGCCACTGAGGGAGACTGTCTGCAGGGGGAGCAGATCACAGCTTTGTGAGGGAGACTATCACAGAGAAAAAAAAATGCTAAATGCTCAACTCCACTAGTAGGAACTCCTTTCTGTATTTCTTCTACTGTGACTAACCTACATGTACGGGTGATTATTTTCCGCTGTAAAAGCTGAACCCTCACATTTAAGAATGAAAACGAAATTATTGATAAGGTGTTAAAAATGTGGGAAAATTCTGTTTTGAGAGCAAGTCCAAACTGGTTCGTCAATTATCTTTCAGCAGACAAGACAATCTTTTGTGAATCATCTGATGCCAAACAGGGGAACCTTTTTATATCTGACCTTTCCTACCATCATTGATGTATTATTAACTTGGATTCTCCTACAGGTCTCCAAGCATTTTTTTTTTCCACGGTGAAACAAACAGATCATGTTTATTCTAGGCTGAAAATTCATTAGTCTTGGTTGAATACTCAAATCCAATGCATACATTGGATTCAAGAGGCAAGGCATGCCGCAAAGCTGTCTCTAGCAATTGCAATCCAAAGAGCAATGGGGCTGGTGAGGAAGCAGCAGTAGCGTAGTGAAGCAACAGGAATAGAGAGCAGATAAGCCCAGCTTAAGTTAGGAGCTGGAAGTTTCAAAGCGACATAAACTATACAAAGATTATACAGGTCACTGAGTGTGTCTACAAACGTAAGACTCTGCACAGAGTTTTAGCTGTGTACAAAAAGCTGCTTGTTTCTTCTGTTGTGAGTCCCAGGGCTCAATGCAGTACATAGGAGGCGGAGGGGGGGACACACGGACGGACGGACACGACAGGGCGGGGAAGGGGTGCAGATGGCAACACAGACCAGCATGCCAGGCATTTTGAGACAAACAGGCTGAGATCCAAGTAGTTTTGCAGCTGGATAAAGCTGACTACAGCCTGGAAGCAGGGCAACATCAATGAATCCATTCAAATGCTAATGCATTTCTGGGCAGGGCAAATACAGTTATGTGTCCAGAGGTTGTGTGGTGACAGGGTGAACATTTGCAGAGTTTCACATTTCACAGCAACAAGGAAACACACCTTCCGATTCGTCTCCTTGGGTGAAAAACATCTCCAAAGTGAAGGGGTAGCAGAAGTATGCCACGTTATCCTAGAAAAGGAACAGGACAGAGATCAGATTCCTGGACAGGAAAGTTCATTACTAGCATTGCAGGGGGCACAGAGAGGAGGGAGAAAAGAACTAACAGAAAAGAGATAATGATGCCCAAACAAGATCAATCACATCACACTAACAAAGACCTGACTGCATGATAGACCTGCATAAGCTCCCAAGTGCCGTGCTAATGGAACAAGCTGTTAAAAGTAACGGAAAAGGGGAAAGACTAACACACTTCAAATGACAATTCAGCTGGTTGCATAACTACTACACCGCCACAATCTTTACAGGAGCCAAGCAAAATACCTTAAACAATGGTATTACTGGAATGTTGTATGATAATTATTTTTGTAATATGAAAACTAGCTCACATAAAAGACATTAAAAAGTTGATAAAAACTCAAATTTTGTAAGAATGGAGCAGGAGACAGCAATGGCACCAACTTCCCAGATAAGAGGTGTTCATTTTGAGAAATCAATATAGAGACTGTGTGCATTCTCCACCCCAGGTAATCCAGAGCAATGCTTCCTTAACTCTGAACATTTCAGAACACAAAAATCAAAGCTCCAAAGGCAATCAATCAGCCAGAAGGAAAACAAACAAACAAACAAACAAACAAACAAAAAAGTGAGGTTCCAGAAACTGCTTTGAAGCAGCTTTATTTGGTCTAGTTTTATGTGGAAACAGTGGCACCCTGAAAAATGGCAAGTAGAACTAGAATGAGGAGAATGCCAGACATGCTCTGCCCTTGGAAGGAACTCTCAAGTCAGGACCTTTGCTGAATATATCTGTAACTTGTTACAGATGTTCCACTTCAGAGAATGCCTGTTCAAACTGCTCTGCAGGTCTGAAAGCATCCTTACCCAGCCCACTGTCTTGGTGGCACAGGTCTGTGTCACTCCTGATAGCTGCTGGAACGCGGGGCTTGACCAGTCTGGGAGAAGAGAAGAACATGAGCACAGTGGTGAATGCTTTGGGTGAGAGGGAGGACTCAAACCAGAGCAGCTCAAAGGAGAATGTCAGTCCCAGATATCTGGGATAACAACAGGTAACACCACCCACCCTGAATTTCCCTAGGTTTGTCCCACCCCATCTTGTTCCAGGCAATGGCTGCTCCCCAGAATGCCCTGAACTGTCAGTGGAAAGCACCAACTCCATCTTAAGAGAAAAGTAGAACCTTATCTAAATGTACCGAGTAGCAAAAGTGGCACCTCTTCAGAAAAACATCAGGGTATGAACAGAGCGGGGAGCCAGAGCCATAGCTTCAGGGGAATTAAACATGCAGCAGGATGTGCATGTTAGTGCTGGGAACCCAGTTTATCAGTCAAAATTTAATATGTTAGTGTCAGCACAGAACATGAGAACATGACAGTAAGCACTGAAATCAAACAAGGTCACTGCTGAGATGGAGAAGACAGGAAGCCTACTCTCCACAGTATAAGGAATGAACTTGGGGTAGGCTGCTGGACATCAGCACCACTGGTTGAGAAGCCAACGGACCTCTATGTGTGAGCATGATTTGGAAGAGATGAGAGGGGAAGATGTTACTTTCTCCCAGACATGAGTTTAGTTCAAACAACCGCCTTCTGCAATTTTAGCTCTGAAGACCTCTGACTAGATCCCAGCCCTGACATTAACTTTTACTGACTTTCAGCAGAGCTGATCTGATGGACCAGCCAAAGCATGCTTCATTCCTTAAACTGCTGTGATATGGCTGGAAACATGAATACTTACGGTGAGGCAGCTCCAGGAAGAAATGAACATAGAGGTTGTCATACTCATAGCCTTGAGCTGAAACTGTGAAGAGAGAATGAACTTCAGCTGCTCACTTCCACAGAAACTCCTCCAATACTCACTGCAGACTTTTGGGAGAGCCAGCACCAATAACGTCAGGGATAACCAGTTACTGCTGGAAGCTGGGAAAAGCCAGGGTTTTCAAAGTAACAGAATATGACCCTCAGAGAAGACTCCTTCTGTAAACTAGCACTGTCCCCATATCACTAACCAGATTACGGAGGTCACACATTTAATTGCTTTCTTTGCTATAATCTCTATTAACTTCCCAATCTGCTCTCCTTTTTTCAGATCTGTATGTTTTCCTGGAACTGCTGCAGTATTTGTAATCTCCAGTCTGTAAATGCCACTCAAGGGGTTAGTCTGCAAAAACAGGGGAGGAGGAAGAGGAAGTAAAGGATTCTAGGGAGAGAATCACTTACTCTGGACTGGCCTGCCTGAGATCCAAGAATCCTTGGACCCTCCATAGCCTCAGCCATCCCAGCAGACCCAGATTTGCCCCTATAGTTACTGTTTATAATAAGGACTCACTTATTTCTCCATTCACAAAAAGCCGCAGTGTACCAGGAAGAGTCTGTAAGAACAAGCAGATAAACAAGATAAGGAGCTCAATGACCACTAGTAGAACCTCATACAGTCCCCTCCCAACAGGGTCTCACACAGATATTTCACAGAGGTTAGTACATGAATGATTCACTCTGCTGGCTGGGTAGGAGTCATGAATTCTCGTATCACTTTCCAGAAGTGAACAGTCCCTCTGGAGAGAGGCTCTCTAAAGAGACTGAATTCCTAGACTGCAGGAGTTTACTAGTCTGTAAATTGGTCTCTTAACAGACTACAAGATGGATATAAAATGTAGTGAGAAGTCACTTGCAGAAATCATAGTCCTGTTTCTCCTGTAGTATTCCTGCACTTGCCCAAGGTGGGGGGTGCGGGGGGAAGCACAGGACAAGCTGAGACACTCTAGTGAAGTACAAGAAAGTGCAACAACTTTCACACTTCAGCAAACAAGATTTGGGCAAAAAAGATTGCAGTCTGCGTAATCCAGTAAAAAGGGAAACTGTGCATCAGTTTGGGGGTGGGAGGGGCTGTTTACTTTAACACAGTGGCACACAGCTGTGTTTGACATTCAAGAAGTTAACAGCAAGCACTATCCCAAAAGATATAAATCCTCCTTTCTTCTTAAAGTATTACAAAGGCCTTCAGACAATGCATGCAGTCTCACAGAGACTGCAGCGTTCAGCATGCTCTCCTGCTGGTCCGACAGATGCAGGATAGATCTCTGCAGGCCCCGTATCCATTACAACCTGTCCCTTTTTATCCAGTTTTCTGCTGGAAGCCACAAGGTAAAAGCTGCCAACACACCCCCAGAATGAAACAGCCTTTGGACACTGTGGTACAAACAGCAGCCATGCAAACCAGGTCAACAGTCTCCAGGGCAGCAGGGCTCCAGGTCCATGCTGAGCACCGCTGTTACTCACCATTTCAAATTCTGAGCCTACGAGACCACTGAGGTATTCCTTGTGCCGACCGTACAGCTGAAAACACAGAACAAGCTGATTAGAAAAAGTGTCTTTTTAATTATACATGTTTTTACTTATTGCAAAAATTGTAACAGATATAACTTAAAACCAGTTTAAATTGTTGACAGGCTTAGCACACAGGGGTTATTTAATTGTTAGAGCAGACGCAGAGCATATAAGAATCTAACAGAACAAAGATGTATAACTAACACTGCATGGAACTTCAGCTTCAGAAAAGAACTCGTCAAAGGCCAATCTAAGGAAAAAAGAAGCTCTGATCAATCAGATCTTAAATGAGATGTTAAAAACACAGGCATAAACTATTCCAATTAAATCAACAGATGGGAGATCAGTGTAGTGAAATCATTATTTCCTTACTGACCACAAAAAGAATAAGGAAACATAAAAATGAAAAACTAAAGTACCTTTATAAAATGCCACTGGCAAAAAGGCAATTCAGAAAGATCAAGACATAAAATGAGATCCAAATGTCCTGGGACATTATGGGTAACAAGAAATCGTTCAATAAGTACACAGGCAGCAAGGGGAAGACCAAGGAAAGGGTTTGCCCACTGCTGAAAAGGGAAGGAAACCATTGGCAGGTGACACTAAAAAGGCAAGAATTCAGGTGGTTTCTTGCATCAGTTCTCACTACATAGATCACTGCAGTCAGAGGCCAACAGAGCTAATCCCAGACAAGGCCTCTACCTAGACTAAGGAATGAAGCAGTGAGGGAGTATTTGTTTAAGTTCTCAAGTTGCGGGCATGAGACTCTCTGCAAGTGACATTCATTTTGTCAACTTTAGGTGTGTACAGCACTAACAATTACATCCACATGGGGTGTCTGAGCTCCCTCTGTCAGATCAGGAGAACTAGTCAATATGATCAGTGGAGACTGGTCCTTACGTCTCTGAACACACACTGCTCGCGTTCCTCCTCCTCTGGCTGTACTTGGACAGATGCATTCTCAATGCTGTATTTCCACACCTCTCGCTTCTCTCCATCCAGCTCGATCCTGCAGAGCCCCAAAACACATGGGTAAAACTCCTCCATTGCGCAGAGAATAGGCACAGACAGCAACAGCATCAACTGTGCCATCCTGACACAGCAGCCTCCCCTCCACCAGGCCTGTGCAGTAACACAAGGGCACTAACGGCCCTCTCCTCACTCCCAAGAGCCTGCCAGCATCAATGACTCAAAAAGGGAGACTCGCTTGTATCCAGCATACGCATAACCTGAATCCCTAGGGACTGGCGCCAAAGCCTCACACATCACACATGCAGTGACACCAAGCACAAGTACACAACAATCTTGCCTTAGAAATCTCTGGAATAAAAGTAAAAAATATCCCTCAATTTAAGTGCTGATCCACTGCCTGAGGGGTGACTAGGAAACACCCATTTCAGCCCCCTGTATCAGTCCCATGAAAGGTACCAGCCCTCTCCCACTCACCGGTAGGCTCCTTTGCTGCCAGTAAAGTCAGGCTTCACTGTGATCACCCCGTTGCCGTCCACCTTGATTGTGCAAAGAATGTGTTCATACTCCCTGTGACCAAGCCTAATAGAAGACATCAAGAAACACAGCCTAAATAGAGAACACAGATACTCTCTTGCTCTGGAACAGCAGAGCCAGTAAGGCACATGGGGGTACAGAAGGGAACAAACACACCCACACTTTTCCTACATTAGTTTAAGAAGCCTTTTGGAGAGATACACTCAGTTATCTCCCAGCTGAGGAAAGAGGCAGAACGAAATAGCAGCCCAAGTTACTGAGCTCTTGGATTTCACTCCCCTTAACTAACGAAAGAAACAGATTTGAGTAAGGAGGGAAGATGGGTTTCCTTCTGGGAAATTAAGATCACTTCAGAATTTTACTTACTTCCCATAAGGTCCCAAGTCCCCCATGATGTACATGGTCTGGACAGGAGTGTTAATCACATGACTGTTCTTTATAAATTCTTCTGAGGGCTCCCAGGTGATGATTTTTGACTTCAGAGAAGCTGCTTCTCTGTCAACAACAGAACAGCACAAGTCACAGCTCACCTAAGCAGCTCCGCACAGGCGGCACCGAGCCCACCCCAAAGAGGAGTCAAACTGCCAGGTTCCAAGTGTGACACAGCTCAAGCCACCAACTTCCATGGACCAGGCTGCTCCGCAGCTGGGGCACCAGCACCAGAAAACCTGCATTAGCAAGCTCTGAGCCCCAGTTTGCACTCACATTGGCCTACGGTCTTGTCTTCTCCTCCTCACATTGGCCATCCTCTCTGCCAGATATGATGGCACCTCATGATCTGAGTCAGTTACCTTCTGGCAGTGCTGCAAGAGAGAAATAGAGGGAACTAGCTTAATTATAACAGGACATCTTTCCCAAACACAGCTCCGCTCTTGGAGGAGAGAACAGGTATGTATGCACCCACATGCAAGGACAAACTGCTAAAAGACTGTAGATTTCATTCACCGTTCTTGTGAATGGTCAGCTAAACTCCACCTGACAAGTTCCCTACAGAGCAATGCTACAAAGCCAAGTCCCTCCAAGCTGCCCCTGACCATTGTTCTGGAACAGGGAGATCCCACCCCACTTCTGGGGCACCAGGTAAAGCTGCTTGGCAGAAGCAGTATGTTCTCCTGCACACAGGTTATCTGGCTTGCTTCTGCATGGCCAAGAACTGACACATGTTCTCTCTGCAGTAGGCCTGGTGGCTTTGACTGACAGTGCTCTATAATCTATGCATAACTAAGAGCTGGTACCTCCTCTAGGTTGGTGAATCGGTCATGATCAGTGTAGGTGAAGATGCGACAGTTCTTCCGACCTCCGGCCTTCTCCAGTTTCAGGATCTCCTCGTGGTACTGCCGGTCCAGGGGAGTCTGGCAGGCTGACTCATTTTGGTACAGATCCACCTCAAACTGAGAGCACCACGGGTAAAGCACGAAAGCTGGCACAGTCAGAGCCACAACCACTTTTCAGCTGAGATTTCCAAAGCCACCACAGAGAGAGGCAGGATCCTTTGGGAATCCCAGCAAACAAGCTGAGCTCCAGAGCAGCTCCGGCACTGCTCAGGTCTGTGGCGGCCAGCAGCACCCACCGATGCCCACCCGGAGGGGCTGGGGCACAGCAGCGCACCCTGAAGCAGCAGACCCACACACCCACCTGGCTGAAGAGCTTCTCCTGCCACCCCACCTCAGCCTCCTCCTCCTCCTCGTCCGGAGGCTTCCAGGCACCTGTGGGAGAAGGCCTGGTCACTCCAATGGCGCTACCCTCCCAGCCCATGATATCCCAAAGAAAATGGAATTTTTTGAATTTTCCGCTAAGCATTAACAATGAACCATGCGAGCTCAGCAAAACAGAATTTGGCGGCCAGAGACAGGAACTGAGAGACAGAGAAGCACTTTTTTAAGACTCTGTCCTTGAGGAGAGCCGAGAGACTAATCAAAGCAAACATCCGCATCAGAAGACTCTGAGAACAGGGTGATAAAGTGCATAGTCAAGGAGAACAGCTAATTGGGATGTTGATAAGAACTAAAACGAAGTGCCCTTTAGGTAAACTATCCTCACTATAATACTAAAAATCATGCCCAAAGGCCAGAAACCCCCCCCTCTAATAAGCCCCTTATTCTCTGAGCATGTGTGGTAAATTTAAAGGGAGCTTTACAGTGAAATGAGAAAGAAACTACCCAATTATTAGCTGGGGGGTGTGAATATTAGCTGTGACTGACACGTTTAACTGTGTAAATGCCTTGTAGCGTCTCGGTGCGGGGTGCTAGCTGTGTGGGTCACCCCCAGCACCCATCTCCGCGCAAGGGTGACATCAACAGAACACCTCCGCACTGGGTGTAGGTTGGCGCTTCGCAACCGGGCGAACGAGCCCGCTTTTCGGGGTAACGCCC
>VZTV01033095.1:9203-25755 GCA_013400875.1 Anhinga rufa | reverse complement strand
AAAGGAGAAAAAAAAATCAGAACATGGTAAAGTTTAACAAAATACAAGAGTGAAGTCATTTCCCCACAGAAATTTTCTAAGAGCAACTAGTCAAAACCTCCTTTTATCTCTAGGTGTAGATTCTTCTCTGTGTAACACTCTAGGCTGAATGAAATTAGTCCAGAAAAATAACACTATCAACATTCAGGGAAAAAAAACCCAACAAACTGTCAGTGCTTCTGAATTGAATAACCAAAAGTCCTTGTTTGTATGTACAGTCACCGAGATGAATCCCAATGTAGTGGTAATCTCTGTGTTAGCCATCCTAAGTATCCTTCTGATTGGACTGCTGCTGGTGACTCTTGTTGTACTCAGGAGAAAACATCTACAAATGGCCAGGTAAGTCCAGATTTATGCTAATTCCAAAAAATTTCAGACAACAGCAAACACATCATGACAATAGTTGCAGTTGAGGATGCTGGTGTGCATGGGTGCTGCTCAAGATGCTTGTGAACATGATACCTTCAAAACAGTTGACTTGCTGCTATTTAGGAGTAGCATGTCTTCTCCCTCTATCTACTCTTATTATTGACCTGAGTTATAAGCCTCAAACCTTTGTCTCATTTTGAGCTGTGCAAGAAATTTTCCATATCAACAGATAAGATGGTTTGTTCATCAGGTCCAGGGTGCTGCATATCTGAGGCTATGTAAGGCCTGAGCCCTGGCAGCCAAACCCCTAGGACAAGGGAGGATGTGCCCAGCACCCTGAAAGTCTCTCTCTAAAGCATTTGCCAGTCTGCCCCCAAGTCCTGGTCTTCCAGTTGTCCAGATTGTGTATTCATATGGGCTTCCTTCCTATGGGAACTGCAGCATGGGAAAGAGAATATCGGCTCACCTAGATCTTGTCTTTCTATGCGGTCAAGATGCAGCCAAATATATACTGAGACCCACAAATCCAGAAGGGATCTCAGGTCCTGCTGTTCACCTGAAACATTAATGATCCCAAGTTGTTGTGTTGTACGGATTAAAGGAAAAGTTATCTTGCAGGAGTAAACCTTTTTTTACAGAACCTGTGGTTCCCTCAGCTAGCTGCACCAATCATTTGTACCTGAATATTGAAATTCAGTTTCCTTTTCCTGGTGGTCTTACCTCTAACAGTTCACTCTAATGTGGGTTATGTTATGGCCTGAGTGAAACGTTAAAGTTTGTCTAAACCCTTGATATATGGTTCACCTCCTGGTTTTGGAAGTGTCCTGGAGTCTTCATCCTTTTATAATCTATGTAATATATTTTATATTAATTTACTGTCCTGTGTCACAAAAGGAAATAACTTCATGTAAAAAAACTTATGTGAAGAATCTTGCACTTGGCTACCCAGCAGACACTGCATTTTATGTGTCATGTCTTGGCTATGTATTCCATGCAACAGATGACCACATCATGCATATTTTGCAGGCTATCTCTTTCAGTGAACATTATGTGATTTGTTCCTTTTACATGTAACTGACTCTGTGAAAATCCCAGCTAAATTAATTTTCTTTTCTATTTAATTACTGTGCAGGCAGCCCAAAACTTTTTCTCTTCATCACTGCTTCTAGCCACAAAAGATAAAAAACCCAGTAGGAAATTAAAAAAATAAAACCAGTAAGAAGCTGCAAGCAATTGTTTTCTTAAATCAAGGAATCAAAAATAGTCAAGTCAGTTTATAATTTGTAGCTGAAAATAATGGACTTGTGATAAATTCACTGTAATGTTATTCAGGAGATTAAGTTTTTTTCCACAACTATTTTGTGAACTCAAAATTACCGTGATCCTGTCAAATGGAGACAATTATACATCTTCTCCTTAGAGTTGGGACAGTGAATATTTAGTATAGAAAGGTAAATGTTTAGCATGTGTACTCAGGCCAGCAACTAGTGCTAGTGCCAGACTATAGAAAGCCCAAATCTGAACAGAAGATGAAGTCTATTTGAGATCTTTATTATCAACTTCTCCCTTGTTTCATTCTTTTTAAGCATTATTAGGAAACCTGATCTCAGGTGATGCTGAACATTTATTGGTTTTGGACGACTGTGTTAAGGGATTTTAGTTATGTTTATCACAGATTACCTCAGCCCCAGTCACAGATGTGAGTGTTCAGCACTTCTCTGCAACTCCAAGGGTTCTCTGTTAAATCAACGTCATTGCAAAGTTGTGAATCCAAAAGTGGTAACTTTGTATCCAATGGTCTTCCTGAAACAGGGAGTGTGGGGCTGGAACCTTTGTCAATTTTGCATCTTTAGAGAGAGACGGAAAGCTTCCCTATAATTGGTAAGTGTTTGAAGCAAAGCTTTTAATTATGTTTTTCCCCATCTCTGCTTTTTGGCAAATATGATCTTTAACTTTAAGTGATTATTTTTATGTCATCACTGCCCCTCTTTAAGATAAAATTACTATACCTGTTATTTTAGTATTTTATTTCTTGAATGATGACTCAAGACTCTCTATTCTGTTACCTGCTATTTTTAGTAGAGAATGATGTATATGCATGTCAACCAAGTTGCATAGATGTGTTTTGGGAGGATATTTTTTTTCCTTTCTCTTACAGACAGATTTCCTAAAATAACACAAGTATAGAAACTTGACCTATAAATCCATTAGCACTTCCATAGAGATATATTGACAACCAGGAGTAAGCTTGCCTGTAGATGACCAGTTATCAACTGTCTTCATGCAGTGCCATTAATTAATTTTTCCTTGCATTGCAAGACAAGGACAAGCCAACTCAAATATTTACTGTAACTTAATTTCCAGTGCTGTTGAAAAGACTCAGAAGAAACCCCATATTCTTGCTAGTCTAGAAAACCACCTACAAGAATTGCAGGCACTGGCTATGGACTCCAAACCATCACTGACACCATCAGCCAAAGAGAAGTATTTGAACAAAGAAAGTCTGTAGGATTAACTTTATAGAAGCAAAAAGGGCTCCGAGAGCTACCTGACTGGCACCAGTGTGGTCATTTCCATTCCTATTTTGATAATCAAATGGGTGCTAATGACTGACCCGAGGTTTACTGTTTTGCTATCCACAATCTCTGCAAAAACCTCTTATCTTTCAAGGCAAGTCCGAACACAGATATTTAAAAGCATACTGTCAGCCCCATTCCAGTGTAGGAAGAAGAAAATATGAGCCTTGGTTTTACACCCATGGTCAGCTTTGTTGACAGCCAAGAAGTTGGGAAGAGGAGTTGGTGTACAGGGAACTGCTTCCATGATCTCAGAGGACACAGCCTGCCAGCAAGGATGGGATTAAATGGATCAACACTGCACCACAACAAGCCTTTTGCTAATAAGCATGCAAACTGAACTAACAAGCCCAGCAAATCTTGTCAATACCTCACTGTACTGCTAATTAACAAGATATTAAACAAGCTTCACTTGCTTGGTTTAGCTTTAATAGCAGCCAGCTGTATGCAGTACAAACTAATCTCTCAGCTTCTCTTGCTTGGACTATATTAATGACATAGAAGGCAGAAGATCAAACACTCGTGTTAATTAAATATCCAAGCTTGAATCAAATTATTAAACTAACAACAGATGTTATTAAAACCATAAAAGGCTTTTTTTATGGGAAGGGGAGTTAATTAATGAGTTTGGATGTGAAAGGGAAGGTTCTTGTTGCTTGATTTAGTATATGTGTATGTATGTGTGTGTATATATGTATGTGTGTATATGCATATATGTATACATACATAAATGAAGTTACAAAAATATAAATTGGTGAAAATATTCCTGCTTAATATCTCCACAAATTTTCAGTAACTGAGGGCAGTGTGCCCTAATCTTGTGGGTCTGACTTCTCTGAGAGTTGGTAAACATATCTTGTTTTGTGTGCCTTTGTTGTCTAATGTCAAGACCAGATTCACTGTCCATCCAGGCAGCCAAATGGAAAATATGGCTCTAAATCAGGTAGAAGCATTAAAAAATCCATTTTGCTTGAGGTCATTCCAGGGATCTGGTAAGGGAGTTATGGGTATATCCACTGATTCCTAAGGAAAGCTCAGCTCAGTAGAGTTTTCAGGATTTGAGTAATCTCTGCACGTTTTTCTTTTCATTAAATAAAATTGTTCAGTACACCTGAGCAGTAGGTGAAAGACTATATAATTCTAGGAAAACATTCTAGTAATTTTGGGGCAATTATGATTTTTTTCATGGGTTGATTGAAATCAATCGTTTTAGATGTCAGCGTTCCTAATCCGAACAATATAAGTAGGTTTGCAAGTACGTTAGCCTGTGATTTGAAAAAGTGTGGAAATTTCTCATGATGATTTGACAATGAAATAAGACCCAGGTTTGAATAATTCTGTCTGCCTCTGTAGGCAAGAGGAAGTAAAAACCTTACTCAGAGTTTCCCAAGGGAAACATCATCACTTCTCTCTTCTAAACCTAATGAAAACCTCTCTGTGGCACCAGAGATCTGCTTATGGAAAACCAAATTTCATCCTCAGTCCAGTCCCATAGAAACCCTAGCAATGGATAAACCCTAAGGCCCTGATGCTGCAACCACTATGGCATATGATTAACTAGAAAGGGTGTTCACTTCTGGCTGACCCACACAATCCCTACCAATGCCTGGGGAAGGTGTCCTGCAGAAACTGCACTGCCCATTTTTTCTTCAGCAGCAAAACTCATTAAAGCATAACTTGGAGTTTTCACTGTGTGGGCAGGTTTTCCACCACTGGTTGGAAGACTAAGATTAGAGATGATTACATTTGACACAACTTGCTTATCTGGGAAACACAGTATCTACTGACTTCATAAGAACCAAGAGCAGCGAAAAGGAAATTTCATTTTCTGATTCCTCTTTAGAACTGTTGTAGAAGGATGGTATTGCTTTTAGGACAGCAGATTTTCTGATGGGGGAAAAAACACTCTGGAGGTGTATTTGGCAAAAAATCCTGCTACTGGGGCAATTTTTGTTTAAGTTTCATGAGGTTTTCATGTTTGCAAAGTACCTGTAGCCCACTTCACCAATACGCAGAACAGGCCTGAGTGGGTTTCCTGGATTAATGCATAGCAGAATCTGGTAAAAAGGTTGCAAATACAGAAGTTTAGAATTATTTTGTACTCAAATTTTCTTTAGCCACAATGAAACCTGCTGCAAATTGTTATTCACAGAAACCACAGTTAGAAGAAGTTCAAATAGTGTTTTTCTGAAAACATAGGAGATAATTTAAAGCACTTAAAAAGGGGACTGTGCAAAATGGTATGTGGATGTTTTCAGAAATCTCACTCCATAGAGGGTATTAAGAGATATTGGAATGATCTGAATTTACCTCTGATACAGATGTTCTGATACCCACAGTATCACGTGCAGGAGCAAACATGGGAGATTATGATAGTTTTACATGGTAAAAATGAACTATGTCTGTCCTGAAATATCTCAAAACATCAGAAAATGGACTTGGCACCACTTATGTAACAGCCATAAACCTGTGGATGAAATTTTCAAACACATTTTACTCTCCGAAAATCTGCCCTTTTATCAATTAACATTGATTTAGAATAACAGGTCTGAATCAATATCATAAAACACATGTTTTGGGGTTTTTTTTTGGATAGCTGAAAATCCTGCATAGGGTGTCAGGTTGAGGATTAAAAATTCTATGGATGCTAATAACATTCTTATGAAGTAAGTAAGAGGAAGCCTGTATGGGTTTAGCTCGTTTTTAAAATAGAATTTGCTGATCTCCTGATTTCTGTTTGTCTTACTAACTCTCCTCACTTTTTCATCTTTATGTATGTTATTTATTAATGCTCACAGGCGTAGAAGTGTATTTGCTTTCCTAACTCTGCTACCCTCATGCCTTTGGACTGATTATCTTTTGGCATTTTATATTAATCCTTGGTAAGTGATTTACTTGTTTTTCCATAAACAATGTATAAACAATGTTAATTTCTATTACATGAAAAATGTGTGATACCTTTGTTTTCAAATGGGTCAAAGCTTTTGAAGATATAATTTTCTTGTACTAGAACATGGATTGGAGAGGATGTGGGTATCAAAGTATTTGCTACCCTGCTTCATCTGGTTTGTCTGTTTATGCTCCAACCCATTTTGGTATTAAAAAGCTAATCTTATGGTGGTCATCATATTCATCTCATTGCTCTCTTTGCAATTTTTGCCACTGCATTCTAAGTCCTGGCTTCTTCTGTCCCAGTTATTCATCTGTTCATTGCCTGGCATTGCCTTCTGCTGCTGCTGCTGCTTTTCTATTACTAAAATTGCTTGATCGTGCCCCACCTGTTTGGTGTGTGATGTCAAATACCTTAGTTTTTAAAGGTGCAGTTATTCTCCCCTGACATCAGTAAAAGTTTTGCTTTTGGAAACAACAGTTCACTGAGAATCGATACAAACTAATAGTCCCAAAGTGTAAAATTGGGTCACTGTGTGTGTGTCTCTGTGTGTATGTGTGTATATTTAATAGCTTAGTCTGTAAATAATTTATAAAGACTTAGTAAATGACTGATTGGTTTTTCTGAAAATACCTAGCCAACAAAGCCACAGGGTCCTTTTAGAACCAGAAGTGTTTTACAAACCATTTAACAACTAATTATAATTGACTGTGATCTAAAAATGCTTAATTTATATAAAAGAAACTTAAGTTTCTGATGGTCTTGAGTCCAAGGTATAGTGATTTACAAAAATATGGTACCAAAGTTAAGATTCACTTTTGACCAAACGTTTTCCCTGGTGTTACTGTACAGCAAAGCCCTGGCAGGCAGTCATTGACATCTTCAGTGTAGGGTTTTCTAGACTGGCTTTCCCTGGGTTACATTGGGTCTGTAGAAAAAAATCATCTAAATTTTCAGTGGGCGGGAAGAGAGTGTGTTTATGTAACTAAAGAAAGGTCCATTTCTTCTCCCATGAAAATAAAAGCACGCTCTCCACACACATGCAGCTGAAGAGCAGATGGAAATCTTCCACATCTCTCCAGGGCTAATATTATATTGACTTGTAAATTGTCTGATGTAAACTCAACTCTCAGAGCTGCACAGTGATGGAGGATCAGGCAAGCAGTTTATTATTGTGGAGCCCAAGGTGGCCACCATCAATGGCACTCCTGAAAAAAGAGTCATCATCTCCTTTGCCTCCTTGCCTCTTTTTGTTTAATATGCATTAATATGCATTAACGCGTGTCTTTCTTCAATCAAGCTACTTAGTTTAGTCTAGATGACCAAGTTTAAAGGAGTTGAAGTTTAATGAGATTGGAGTAATCCCTGTATTTGTATTTTAATCTGTAGGGTAAATGGAAGAACAGATGAAACACCAGCTAATGTTTCAAAAGCCTTTGTTTTACACACAAGTTGGTTTAAAACATTTATGAACATTCAGGAAACAATTGCAATGCTAAGAAACAAAGGCCTCTTGAGACTATCAAAGTACAAGAAATTGTTGCTGAGAAATGGATGTCAATCATTTGTTTTATTGCCTCTTGAAATGTTCCTTGGAAAAGCGCTCTTAGAAGCCTTCCCATCATAAACAGCATTCAGATATTTTTTCTTTTGAAATGAATTCCAATGTGCCCAACATTAAAAGGTTTACCACAGTCACAGGGGATAGAAATGTGTTGAATAATTCAGAGAAATTAATTCTAAGATTTCGTTGGAAAAAATCTTTAAAGATGTAGAACAAATACTACTAGGCTATGTGTATAGTACACATGAATGTACAGATACTATACAGATAGTATCTGTATAGATAACATGGTAGGCTGAAGAGGTTTATAATATTTGCAAAGTAAAGCTTTGCAAAGTAAATCTCTACATTAGTGTAAAGCTGGTATTGCTATGGCTTTTGTTAACTGCAGGCAAAGCTCCACATCACAGTGGAAATGTACCTTGACAAGAGAACAAAATTACTACAAGTTGTGGCTGCTTCAAAAACTGAACATTTTGTAAAGCTTGATTTTGGAGATTTATTTTTTTTAAAATTTCACTTTAAACTTAGCAGGGTAGAAAAGTAAAAATGCTCCACTTTTTAATATTTCTTTCTGTATATTTTCACTATTTTGGAACTAGAAGTCTTCACCTTTAATTTAGTAATTGCAGCTGTGACCTAAGTTATCTAGAAATCATTTTAATATCTTCATGAAATTAAAAATATCATCATTATAATGTGAAGAATGAACAGATACTGTTTAATGCCCAGGAAAAAGAGATGACACTACTAAAATCCCATCTGAGTAAGCAAGAACCTATTTGTGCTCTGTGGCTGGTTTAACAGAGGGGATCAGTGTTTTCAGACCTCTAGCCATAAAAACCCACTAACACAGTTAGTGTAGTGCAGTTCTTAAGTCCGTATCTTATTGGTTACACTGCTTAACACACTCATAAGCTTGATGGCAACTGTTGCTAGTGAATTATACCAATTATAAATCATGTGAAGACAGTGTATTACATGACTGGCATAATTATCTCTAGCTGTTAAAAGTCAGTTAGAATTATCTAAGGTTTAAGCCTAAGTCCCGCTGAAGTCAGTAGGATATTTGCCATTGTCTTCATTGGTCATCATATTATGAAATGGGTGAGAAATAGTGTTCAGGCCCTTTCCTTTTTCCTTCACCCTTCCTTGAATTTGCAAATGGTAATCCTCTCCCTTTACCCAACAGACACTTCTTGTTCCTGGTTGCTCTCTAATGTTCACATCCAGTTTCCCAGCCCGCTAGAGCCAGAGCGGAGCAGCCCGGGGAGCACCTGGTGCCCCATCCCCTGCAACAGCGCAGCCCCCTGCCAGGCTCGGGCCCTGAGGACTCAGCCCCAGCCCACCTGAAGCCAACGATGCTGTTGGGTCAGGATTTGTAGAAGATCCATTGCTTGTGTTGGGCACAGGTTTTCCCTCTCACAAGCAGGTCATTCTCAGAGCCACAGAGAAATGGAAAACACATCCCATTGGTATCAATGGAAATTTGGCTATCAGCTTAAAAATATCCAAGATATTACCCCTAATCTCATCCTGAGTATGATGGTGACCAGAAAACATATGTTCTTAAATCAGTACTAACTTTAAATAAAGACTATACAATAGCTTAATGAATGAAAAACACTTTTTTTTTTTACAGGAGTAAAAATGGATTAAAGAAGAGAAAGCTGACCAAGTAGGTAACTTCTTTGATATTTTTAAAAAATATATCACCTTTGACTAAACATGCATTATGGAGTACATGGTATAGTGATATTGCTGTTACAGATATAGAAAACTTCTTGGTAAACACATCCTGAAAGAGATGTCTGAAAGCAGAAAACAAACAAAAATTGGTCAAAAGCAATTCTTCTTAACAGATAGCTTGTGGTAAAACAGCTCCTTACTGATAGAAAATTAGTCATAGGGGAAAAGATCAATTATCCAACTTAGTAATTCTAACAGAGCTTATCCTTAGTTAAAAATGACAAATGGTGAAAAACTGGGATGCATTTGTTTCTAGTGATATTTCCCTCTTGACATGAGGCTCTCATTACAGTTGTTGCTAGAACATTAGATCATTAATGCTAACGAGTAAACAGGAGTAATTAAGTGGTGATAAGACAGGTTCCTTTGGGCATATTGCCTCAAAGTAAATGAAAAGATTACTGTGTACATGCTTCAGTAGCTTGTAAATTAGAGCATGATAATTAGGTGAGGGAAGCTGTTTACCTGTGTTTCGTTATTCAGAGTGTTAGCCTAATTATTTCTCCGTTATGTTCAGAGGCTGTGCCTGTACTAACAGAACCTCATCTGGTGAAAAAGTGTGTAGAATGATGTGAGTTGCTAAATCAAGGCTAATTTCTACCTGCTGAAGCTGTGCATGGTTTTGTATAGTTATATGTCACTTTTTTTAGCCACCGTCTCTCTAGAAGGAGAGTTTAACCTCCAATGACAAATGTGTATAGTCCTCAAAGCCAGCAGAGGAAACAGTTGTGGCAGTGGCATCCAAAATTCTATTTTAAGGTGTTTTATTTGTGGACTTTCTAAAAAAATCAAAAGCTAAATATGAAATCCATTTTTTCTGCATTAGCAAAGCTCAGATGAATTTTAAAAGTATCTCTGCCAGATGTGAAAATACCTGAAAGCAATAATTTACATGGTACAAGAGGCAACTTACATGAAGCAGCAGCTGCTGTGGTGCCAGAAGCGCACACTGGTGGGGTAGTATTGGGGGTGGGTCTGTGATGGGGTGCTGGATCACCACCTATTGCACTGCCACCTGTGCCGTGGGGACATACCCACCTGCAAAAGCAGTTCAGCGGCCAGGGAATTGAAGGAGGAGTGCATGGTCCATTCACCTCACCTCAGACCCGTGGTTTCCCTTGGGTAGGACAACTCCAACCCCCGCAAACCAGGGTACTATCATCAGTACCAGCAGCTGCAGCATTCAGCTCACCCAGAGGGATCAGCACCCTTCCCTCAGCCTCTCTTTCTGGTGCTGTTGTGGTAGGATGCAGGTAATGAGCAATACGCCCACCATTTGGTGGCACTGAACCACAAGATTTTTTTTCTTCTTTATTGTTGCTTTCTAGCATTAACAGTTGCAAATACATATTCATGACTTGATAGTATTCTGGGGGGAAATAGAAATAAAATGTAGTAGAAAAGTGGGTTTTTTCTTAATTTCTATGTGTTCTTCTTTTAAAGCCCTGTCCAGTTGGATGATTTTGATGGCTACATCAAGGATATGGCCAAAGATTCAGATTATAAATTTTCTCTGCAATTTGAGGTAAATCTGCGGGGACTCTGTCCTCTCCTAGCTGCCATGGCTAGATCAGCTTTTTCCAAATGTCAGGTTTGTGTGGTGTGTTCCTGTGCTCTGGGTTGTTTACGGTGTGCTCTTGGGTGGGTCAGCTTCATTTCAAGTTCTGCAGAATTTAAAAGCAGACCTTGGTGTTGTTGAAGACTACATTTAGTAAGCTGATTTGAGTGGCTCATCACATTCAATCCAAGATAATTGTCAGACTGACACACTTCCTTTAAGTTTAGGACATGCTGGCAGCCTGAATTGGATTCAGGATTTTAATGCCTTTATTTTATTTATTTAATGCCCTTAATTTGAGGGGCAGCACTGGAAAAAGAAGGTAATATCAGAAATCTCTTTAAGAACAAGGAGGTTTCTCTAAGACCAGTTCAGGTACATTCTATTGATTACCCAGAAATTAAAGTCAGTTTAGTAGTATAAAACTGAAAAGCTCCTATCCTAGAGATAGCTCCCAAATATTTAAACATGGAAGGAGGGTGGGGAGGACTGTCGGGGTTTTACCACCGTTCTAGGTGGCTGGCATGTTCCCTTTCTGTCAGTGAAAAATCCTCTGATGCATCATATATTAGGTGTAACTTCTGAAGGTAATGACTAGAAAGATCTTCCAAGGATTCCCTGGTATCAAGATCAAAAGCCACTTGAGGACTTGAGGAAAGCCCTTTAAGTGGAGTGGATGACCACCACAGAATAACTTATCAAACCCTGGTTTGACACTATTTTGGCTAATTAAGTGTGGGTGTAGAGGAGCAGTCCACAGTCAGAGCCTTGCATGGCAGCAGTGTGCTGGCAGCATCAGCAGGAGAAACCACATCACTGCTCTCTGGCTGCTTGGAGCCAAACTCAGAGGCATCAGATAAGGAAAGCCAGTGTAATCCTGCTGTCAGTTTATAAAGTTATTTGTGAACATTTTCAGTCTGGTACCTGCCACAAATAATCACTTCACAAAGAATTATTTTTTGAGCATTTGTGAGTTTGACCTTGGCATTTTTCCTTCTGTTACCCCAGGAGCTAAAACTGATTGGGCTTGACATACCCCACTTTGCTGCTGATCTTCCCATGAATCGCTGTAAAAATCGCTACACAAATATCCTGCCATGTAAGTACAATACATACGGACTCCTGCTAAAGTTCCTCAAACGGGAAAGAAGAGTTTTAATAAGAAAACTGGAGAATCAGGACAGATTTTCTGACTGATAAAGGCCTTTTCTAAAACCTGCCCTTAGAGAGAACCAGACAATTGATGTTTTTTGTTAGCTTTGAAGAGATGTAGCCTTCTGGTGATGTTTATCAAGACAGGAGTTTGAAGGTGAGAAATGCAAGGTTGTTTCTACTTCTGAATAATGTTACTGCACTTTTCTTACAATTTTAATCAAACTTAACAGAGCCCAAAGGGACAGCATTTGGAGGGTGTATTTTGCAGAACAGTAATGATGGTGCATCCATGTAGTGTTTACTGAAGAAAACATTGTTCTCTGTCAGTAAATATGAGCATTTTCTATTTTGTTAATAAATTTTTTTCAGTTTTTATAGGATTAATTTTAATTTTGCCTGGTTGGAGATAAGTGCCGTGTTTGAGAGACAATTATTTTTTTTTTCCTTTTACAGATGATTTCAGTCGTGTCCGGTTAGTTTCAATGAATGAAGAAGAGGGATCTGACTACATTAATGCCAACTACATTCCTGTGAGTAAAGAGACTTGGTCAGTGTAAAGAGCAGTCCCCTGTACAGCAGTTAGAGCGTGTCACCCACAAATAGCACAGTATCTCCTGGAAACTCCATCTCGTTCTCAGCATCTCCTTCAGCTTCCAGTATGTTGCTTGCAGGGAACTGTACAAGCCATCAAAAAAAAAAAAAAGAAAGAAGTGTGTGGAGATTTTGGGGAAATTTTGCCACAGTAGCACTGGGTGAGCTGTATGTGAATCTTTGTGAAACCTAGATTGGACTGGTAGAGAAATGGGGAGGAAGTGTTACATGGTCCAGTGGCTTTTTAAGTCAGCTAGGAAAAACATAAGAAACTTCAAAGAAAATTTTCAAGGTTTGTACAGCACATGAAAAAAGTATTAAGCCAGGCACTCCACAACTGACAAAATGCACACAGCCCAGATGGTGCGTGGAGGGAGCTTCTGCTTTCTGCCTCATCTCTGGTGCTCCCAGTATGCCTCCCTCTGCCTGGCATAGAGCAGCCATTTACCAGGGACTAGCACCCAGAGTTTTAGGATAATTGAAGTATATGCAGAGCTGTAATCAAACAGTTTGACACTGGTGGTGGGCTAAAACCTCATCAGCTCTTTCCACTGTCACCTGAGCATGTGCAGTCACTTAAGGCTTATCCCTGCTGCTGCTGCAAAGGTTTGCCCCTCTGTTATCGCCGCCTTGCTGTGGCTCAGTGTAAGCTGTGTTAGAGAGAGCAACATCCACTGGGCCGCTGTGCATGGAGAGGAGGCAGGACATTACAACATCCATTTAGAAAAAGACCTTTCACTTGGGGACCATAGGCAGATGAGCATTTCTGCATCCTTGCCATGAACAGACGACAGAGCTGGCACTGACTGTGCTGGAGAGAGCTGAGCTCCTTTTTTATGGAAAAAGGAGGAGCCCTCAGATGAGTCAGTGAAACCACTTCTTTGCCACTGTGGCATTGCCCATGCATGTACTGCTGAGCATGTTGCCTGTACTTAGTTTCTATGTGTCAAGAGCATGAACCTAAACACTCAAGCTGCAGGTGCCTGAGCTCACAGTGAATCAAGAAAGAAAAATGTTCCAGCGTTCAAAAGCATTGCTCACAACTCAGGAAACTCCTGTGACATGGGATTATGGAAATAGGATTTTATGTAGCAGTCCTTTTCGGTTTGCTCAGTTCTGCTTTTTATAGTTCACATCTCTTTAGTTCTACTTATAATGCTGACCATAGAAACTGGGACAGACATGTCATCTTAATGCTTGGCTTTTCCTGATAACTGCTTCTCCACTGAGCAGCTGCCTCCGAACACAGATACTAGTGATGATCTGTGTCTCTGTAATAATAGAGATTTGACACTTAGGTCAGACATATCCCACGCAGACAAACAAACAGCAAATTCTGTGTAGTGTAAAAACTCCGACTGAGCTGACTTCTGGAGATGTCTGGAGGAAGCCATTTCTGGAAAATGCTCCCAAATCACTAATATTTTTATGATCCACATAGTGTGGTGGCACAGAAATTACCCAATTTACAAGGGATCATGCTGTGTGTTGGATGTATCTTTTACTCTTATTAGGAATACCAAATAACTTTCCAAATGTGGTTTTGATGATACAATCTCAGCAAATATGATTATAGCAGATGCCAAAATGGCCACTCAGTGGATCTTTTATTATAGCCTTTATAACGGTGTTTTGGTTTTGGAGAGGGGAACTAAAAGCATATTGATAGGGATAGGAGAAGGAATACATGGATATAAAGCATCTGAACTTCAATAAAACATAGAAACGATAATCTGTTAAGGGTGTTCACTCAGCATGTTCTCTATAATTTTAAGACAAATTCTAATTAATATTTTACTAATTTAAGTCCTTATGACATAAATGTGCATATAATCCTGTTCATTGCTACCTTCCATTTACATCAGTGACTGAAAATCACTACAGGCACTGCTTGGGATGAGTAGGCTAAGCGTATGTACTTGGTTTTATGTCTATAACTAAACAAACCCTTAAATTATGAAATCTGGAAGAAGCTGGAACTTTGATTTAGGATTCTCATTACTTGTTTTTTTAATGTTGCCTTTCCTGCTCTCTGGGCAAAGGATTTGTATAGTAACAGCTTCATCTTCTGTCCTTCATTCTAGATTGCTTATACTTTGGGAGCATCAAAAATGGGCAAAAGCTGTAATCTCAAAATAAATACAAAAAAATCATGAAGTAGTTTCTTTGTATTAGAAATAATTTTTGAAAGTACAAATTGAACTTGAGCAAGCTAAAAATATGTATGCCAGTCAAAAATATGTGTTCTGAAGCAGTAATCATGTTGGTAAACAGCACCTGTCTCTTTGTTTCTTAGGGTTATAATTCACCCCAGGAATACATTGCAACCCAAGGACCACTGCCAGAAACAAGGAATGATTTTTGGAAGATGGTTCTCCAGCAAAAATCTCAAATTATTGTTATGCTCACTCAGTGTAATGAGAAAAGAAGGGTATGTAACAAAATCTTGCACATAGGATAAAAGAAACTACACTGAAAACATTTATTTTCTGATGAGTATTGCATTGTTTTCTGATCATAAGGCAGCATCATAACCAGACCTGGAATGGCACTTCATTCACTTATGGCAGACATTTCAGGATGATTAAGGAACTAGAGCATCTTTCACATGAGGAGAGGTTGAGAGAGCTGGGACTCTTCAGCCTGGAAAAGGGAAGGCTTAGGATCTTGTCACCATGGATAAATACCTGATGGGAAGGAATGGAGACAAGGGACCACTCAGTGGTGCCTACTGACAGGACAAGAAACAATGAGAACAAATTAAAACATTAAATTTAATCTGAAAACAGGAAACACTTTTTTACAGTAAGGGTGACTGAGCACTGGCACAGGTTGCCCAGAGGTTGTGGAGTCTCCATCCTTAGAGATATTCAAAAGCCATCTGGGCATGGTCCTGAGCAGCCTGCTCTGGATGGCCCTGCTTGAGCAGCGAGGGTTGGACAAGATGACCTCCAGAGGTCCTTTCCAACCTCAACCATTCTGTGATTCTGCACATTTAAGTTTAAATAATAATAAAATGCAAGTATTATGTTTTACATTTTCCTTGACATTATAATAGAAATGTTTGGATTATATTTTTTTTAATAGTATATTCTTGTTCCCTATGTTTTGTTCCTTTTAGACCCATTCAATTAGGAAAAGTAACAATCTACAAAGACACTATGTATTTTCATTCTTCACTATACTAATGCTACCCTTCAGAAAACCAATGTAGAGCTTATGTCCACAGTTACACAAATAGGAATGATCAGGCTGAAAATCATTGCAGGATCTATTACCTCTTATTGCGGCATCAAGTAAATAGTGCTGTAGACATTTCTAAATCTGAGGTTCAGTATACTTTTGATTGTGCTTTTTTATATATGTGTATATATATTTATATAAATACAAATATGTACGTATTTATTTGCCTTTCAGGTGAAATGTGATCATTACTGGCCTTTTACGGAAGATCCTGTTGCATATGGGGACATCACAGTGGAGATGCTGTCCGAGGAAGAGCACACGGACTGGGTTTATAGGAATTTCCGAATTAGCTATGTAAGTGAAACATTTTGCATGGCCGTACTAAAAGAGTGGGAGTAATTTCAGTCCAGCCTTTTCTTTAGCTTTTGTCCATTTCTGGCATACAGTGGAAAATGCCTAAGAGAAAGACTGATGGCCTTACCGTCACTCCACATAGGCAAATGGCTAAATCGCAAAACTTTCCCTTAAAATTGTCATCTTTGTGAATTTCTCAGCAAAGTGCAAGATGGAAACAAAAGTAGTGCCAGAGTGCTGGATGTTTTTGTGGTGCCATTAATTAACGATAATACATATGTAAATTTCTTTTCTTTATCTTGGGCATATCTTCCTGCTATAAGCTATTAACAACTTGAAAATACCAATGTAGAAACTGAAAATATTTTTTAAAAAGGCAGTTCTGTAATATTCATATATTCCTATACAGTATTGAAATGCACATGAGAGCAGGTGATTTCCAAATTAAAGCTGTTCAGATCTTCAAGCATTTTTTTCAAGCTTTGTTTTCTGTACCAGGTCATTGCAGGCACCAGCTCGTG
>VZTV01033090.1:34941-53865 GCA_013400875.1 Anhinga rufa | reverse complement strand
AAGGGCAGAGAGGCCCTGCAGAATGCATAATCCAGGTTACAGTCAACTTGTAAATCCCCTCTATCAAGCGACCTGAAGAACGAACTATTTTGACCAGGGTCCTGACGAGCAACCAGCCTCTGAAGAGATCAAAGAGGAAACTGGTGGTGCAGTAGCCCTTGGGCCAGTCCAGACGGGATCCATGTGAGAAATGTGCTCTCCACGGCACAGCCTCTGACAGAAAGCACCCGGAGAGACCCAAGGTCAATCTCTAGGGTCTTGCAGCCAGGGGTATAGAGGGTCTGAGGTTCACTACACCCCAACTGCAAAGGAGATACTAGCAGCATACAAGGAGGTTCAAGCCACGTCAGAAATAGTTGGTACAAAAGCCCAGCTCCTCTGGGCACTGCGACTGCCTGTGCTGCGCTGGATGTTCAAAGGACAGGATCTGCTCTTGCTGTGGAGCAACAACTCGAGACACCCCTCCGAGGCTCTCCATCCCCCCCCTTACCTTTCAGCAGCACTAAATCTGCTTTGAAACCCATTGGCCACCCCCAGCATCGCACAGCGCTGCCGATCTGTGCTAAAGGCCTGGGGACGGCACAGCAAAGGCGCCGGCAGCCTTGCAAGGCGGCAGCCAGAGCTGGAATGCACCGAGGGCCCCCGGGGACACGATCTTCCACTCGGCTCTTCCTCTGCGGGATACAAAACAACAAACAAGAAGGAGCCTTTGGCCATTGTTTTTCAGTGAAGGGGGGTGATGGGGAGAGGGCACGCGGCGCAGCCTGCCAGAAGGCATGGCTGAGCTAAGGAAGTCCTGCCTGGGCTTCGGTGTATCCGCTCCTCTCCAGGAGGGGCGGGGGGAGGCAGGAAGGAGAGAAAATAGAGAACAAATGATCATATAACCCTTGAGAGAAACCTGTCTGCTCTCGGAGAGTGTATTTAGCCCAAGCATGCAGCGCCTCTTGCTATACAAAAGAAAAAGAGGAAAGAAAACCCCGCCAGTTCTTCCGTTACCATGTTCTACCACCAAAAAAAAAAGGGAGGAAACAGATGTTAAGCTCTCCAGAGTCAGGAAATTATCTCTTTCATGAGGGTACAGTTACTTCAGTGTATTTAGGTCAAATAAATAGGGAGAGAATCGTGACTTCTCCCCCCTTTCTGTTTATGTCTCTGCAGACGTTTCAGCCCCTCTCGGTGCTGCTCCGGACCAACTGCAAAGCCACATGCACACTTTCACAGCGCACTCCCAGATGATGCAGGCAGGAGCCAGCCACGCTCGAGCCCCTGCCCGCCCAGCAGATCCCCACCGGCAGATGCCCAGCTCACGGCCTCCCACACCACGCATTGCTGCAGCCCCTACAAAAACTCCGCATCTTGTGCGCACGGGACAAGAACGGTTTGCTGCTGAGCTTCGGCCACGCGTGGCAGCACTGCATCTTGCATATTAATTTTTTTATAGAGAGGTGGAAGGAGCATGGAGAAGAGACCTGGGTGAAACATCTGCAAAAGGGATCTCCAGGCCATTAGCAAGCACAGTTACGGCTTTCCGGTGCTGGGCTCCCCGAGGAGCGCTGAGCAAGTGCCCATAGGAAGCAACCATAGAATTTAACCAGCATTTTACATGCTCTGCAAAATAGGTTACACAGGAAGTTAAACCCCCTCATTAGGAGCAGGAGGCAGACAGGAGTGCAGTTTGAATCCCGTTCCAGTCGGGAGCGGACAGACCTTACCGAAACACTAGGTTTTCAGTGGCAGAAGGGAATCTGCAGCAATGGTCTCACTCCATCGCGGAGGGCAGCCTACCAGACAACTTAACACCAGGCAAACACGTTGCTTTCCCTGTGGCAGCACGCATCTGCCCTGCACGGTTTTCACTGGTTTAAGCCAAAGCTTTTACAGTACTGGAACTGCGTTTGTTTTTCTGTTAATTCAATATTCACCAGGCAGACGGATGGATGCACAGACAGATAGCTCCTTCTCTGTGTTCATAAGGACGGAACTCCAAACTTTGGTTTGAGTAAATCAGTTCACTCATGTATAATTTAAACATTACTTCCTTCCCATTTCGGGGAGCTTTAGACTTTGTGCGACGGCTAAACACAATGAAATTAGAGCAGGAGACTCATTTTGCTTGCGGCCAAGGGAGAGACAGAGTTGCTCAACTGCATCTGTCAGATAAACTGGACTTGTGCTGGTGCTGCCCGGGAGGGACCAGCTCCCCGCAAACACTAGCAGCTCCACACTCAGGGCTTGGTGGGCCTGATGAAATGGTGTGACAGTGCAGAGAGGTGCCAGGCAACTTCCCAGGGTACCAGCACTTGGCTCTGCATCACGCTGAGCCCTAAAACCTTCCACCAAGCCAGCAATGGCTTTTTATCTGCAGTACCTGCACAGAAAATGGGAGAGCGCCATCATCTAACTCCTCATGCAAAGCTGAGCGGGAGAAACTCGAGAAGGAAACGCAGTTATAGAAGCCCACGTTAACTGGAATCAAAACATGAAGATGTAACAAATTAGTTCCTACTGAGGCTGAATTTCAGAGCAAGGCTCTGCACAGAGCCCAGAAGGCTTTGGCGTTATACCTGTTACTAAAGGCTTCTCCAGAATCACACAGCTAACCCATGAATTGCAGATGAGAATACGCCCTTTGCCATTTAACCTGCATTGTGTTTGTGGTGGCATTATCCCTTGCCCACTCCTTCACATTTTCATAAGCCCTTTTTTGCAATTCTAAATTCTTTTGCTGTACAGAAAATAAAACTAAGGTGAATACCGAATAGACCCAAAAGGATACTTTTGCTGTTGACACCCAGGATGCACAGGGACTGCCAATAAAATGAGGGAGCCTGAAAAAGCAGTCATCTTCCAGAAACAATAGCTGTTTCCCCAGTCTTTGCAGGTATTCAGCACTGACTGTTGTCATTATAATATAGAAATATCTGCCGTTACATGTAGATTATTTAAGCTCTTCAGTAGTCTGTTGAAAGTAGTTAATTATATATAAGAACATTTAATTACTATCGAGTTGCAGATGTAGGTACTCTAATACCGGAGTGATGAGCCAAAACGCAACAGTACGGGCAGATTCGGGGATCTACACCCATACACGCCCCATTAACGTCAGCCGAACAACATCAAGCCACTGGCTTCCATCTTCCGAGAAGGCGCTGGAAGGCAACGACTTCATGATGCTTGTGACATTACTTTGCATTCCCAATTAGGCAATTTAGTAGAGATGCCTCAGGAAATTTACAGCTATGACATTTCTCCACAAACAACCCCTTAAAAATCCTTTCCTCCTCTAAAAATCCTGAATTAAAAAAGCATGGCTGCCCGTAGTCTGAACGTAAGAACAGAAACCACTAGCCAGCGTTTAATTGTTTATATCTTGAGACAAAGATAGTGTCTAAATAATTGTCTATTGTATCCCAGAGACAGTACAGGAAAGCTCTTCCCCTAGCAGGGAGCCTACAGGTCACACATGCTTCTGCCATAACATTTGCTATAAATAATCTTCGGTTTAGCAAAGGTTTGTGCTAGTTACAAAGCCGAGTAAGGCAGGCACCGTGCTCCTATCGGTTTCAGCCATTAGCCCTCCCCAGAGAGTGCATATCCTACCCTATTGTTCCTGCTCAAATGTTTGAAAGAATTATTTTTTCCTTGCTTCTTTTGTTTGGGGAGTTTATTTATATTTCCTTTTTGACATGGAATTACTACTAGAGAAAATAAGTGCCATCTTACAAAGCAGCTCACCGATGCCAATACTGGAATGAGGTGCGGAGGGTCACATTTGTAGATATATTGCCATAGTTACAGACCTCGCAATCTGTGTTTCTGTGTTAATGCATGTTCAGCGCATTCGGCTCAGGATGGGAAACAAAGAGCCGAGTGCCAACGATGGCCCCAAATTCACATGCAAAAACTGGGAGCACATGCAGCAAAACCAGTTCTGCTCAAACATTTCCAAGAACTATTTCAGCACATTACTCAGCGAGTCCCTTACACTGCCCTGGCTATGTCAAGGGACACCTCACACGTAAGTTAACTGCCTCCCTCTAAGCCCTATTTCTATCTCCAGACAGATATTAAGTGACCTGTTCTTTTTAGGCAGCTATGTGGGTAGGATTTCCCCTGTACGTCTTTCCCCCATCCCCTTTTTCCTTATAGCAATTTGAACAGGAACCATCACTTCCTTCAGGTTTCTCCATCAAACAGGCCAAACGCATCGTGGTGTCAAAGGAGGGAAATGGAAAGGCAATGGATGCAGGCTGGAGGGCTGCTCCCAGCTCATAAACAGGCTGCTGGGACCAATCCTGCCGCACAGCCTTGCTTCATAGCACAGCAAAGCACAACGACCAACACCTCCTCTAAACACAACAGCACAGCACTGAACGGCTGGTTGCTGGTTTGCTCTCAGTTCCCCAAGCACCACGTTATAGAACACCTAATCCCTCACGCAAAGCCTTTTGGCTAAAAGGTGAGGTATAGCCTTACCGTGCTCTGAAATCGGTGGCAATTCTCAGATTGGAGCCCACGGTATCAGGTGTACAAGTGTCTTTGCCTTCAACAGCGAACGATTGCTTTAAGAGTCTTCTGCACTGCTTTGGAGTAAAATCAACCCCGTTTCTGGGTACTTGGAGGTTCGGTGTTCCAAACAGGCCCATGACACCTGCTGGGCATTCAGCCGCTGTCGCGGTCCGGGATATCCAACTTGGGGAAGCAGGTGGCCTCGCACAAAATTGCTTTTAGACACGTGAAAAACCTAATCTTCTGTTTGTGGAGAAGCACCATGACTGCTGGGTGCTCAGCCTGCTTGCTAGCTGGGGCTTTTCACCCCAGAGAGGCACAGAGGTTTTAGGGGTCTGACACCCACCTGCGCCTTACTTTTCCCTCACAAGGTAGGCATATCATCAAATCCAGTCATGCCCACCCCACGCCCAAAAGTCACAAGGTGTCTCGTAGACATGCAGACACCTTTCTCCTGCCTTCCCCCCTCAACAGCAGCAACGAAAAATAACCCTTATTTGCATCCAGAGCCATCACGCACCGGCTGTGACCACGGGCTGGCACACACAGTGGCTGCTTTGCAGGAGTTATGGGTGGGTAGGTGATGCCTGGAGCCCGGTTTTGGTGGCACGGCTGCCGTTGCTGTAGGTGTTACGCTGCATTCGTGCAGTCCAGCTCGGCCAGAGCTGGTCCCCACACGCACATCTTATAACCCAAGACTTCAAACCCTTAGTTTGTCCACGCAAGCCTGCCCTGCCGACCCGATAGGGATACTAAACCAAACAAGCAGCTTTCAAGCAGGCACCACGAGCACATCCCCTGTCTGGGCCGCTGCACGGTCTCACCAGCGTGGCTTTTCCCTGCTAAAGGGGCTGTCAGCTCACATTCCTCACGCACCGGGGCCCCGCTCCAGCCGGTCACACTCCGCCGGGCGACGGTGGCAGCAGTCAGCTCTGAACATAGGGAAGCAACATCGGATTCAATTAGCATCATTACCGATGAGCTTTTTCATCTTCCGGCTGTGCCCCCGCCATGCACCCCGGCCGCCGGGATGGGGCTGTGCACGCACAGGTGGCCACACGGCCACGTCTCCTCTGCCTTCCCACGCTGCCCTCCACAAGGATACACCATCCCCTTTTTTAGGGTTAAAAACCCAGCTGAGCAGGAGCAGCTAAAGGCTCCCTTTATCACCATTTATGGAACAAAGCCTGAATCTCTTTTACAAGGAGCTGGGGATTTTGTTCCAAGCATTAGGCATCTTTTTATTTCACCCTTTTCTATATTCTGTTAAGTCTCTCCAATAACTCCTTTTCAACAGCAAGTGAATTTATCGCTACGGGTGGCAAGGGACTAAACAAAAACCATAAGCAGGAAAGGACAGGACCAGTCACCCTGAAACTGCCCATCACATCCCCTCTGAAGGTGCATCTCCCCTTCTCCAAGGATGAGCTCAGCGCACTTACACCTTCACCCATGCTTTAAAAGCCCAAAGGGTTTGGGAACACATGCAGGCAACGTATCTCTTTTGCAGGAAATTGCACAGCATGGATATATAAACTTTGCTATCGTGCAAAAAACCAACACGCTGATTTGCCAGCTTATGTCGCACACCTAAATTCTTTATATGTTACAACATTTAGCTCACACCAAGCAGCAGTGATACCCTTGCCACAGCTCTGGAAGGCTCTGTACCTTCACAGCAGCAGGCCACAGGCAAGCCAGGCATCAAACTGCAAAAACAACAGCACACCTTGGAAAAGACAAGGATATGCGTTTCTGCAAGGACGTGCACCCTGTCGGAGGCACAGGAGCAGCTCACAGGGAGTCGAGGCGCGCTAGCTTGTGCTTTCTGCGTGATTAGGTTCAAACCCTGCTCATCTGGTGCAAGAGCTGCAGAAACTCCCACGCTGGCGCTCGACCTGCCCGCACAGGCAGGGCAGGGCCTGCCTTGGCTCCAGCTCACCGGCGCTGCCAGGGTTTGCAAAATCTGCTGAGTTTTCCGGATGTTATTCCAGCGTTCTGTCTTTTATTTGGCTAGAGTTAGCACTCAGAACCAGGGCAAAATCACCTTGGCGTACAGGCCGTATGCTGGATCTTTGCTACGTGCTGACACGTTTCCTTCCTGTAGTAAAGCGAACGGGCTCTCCCATACATAGGCTCTATCGCTCCCTTGAAATAAAAAGTCTTTAAGGAGTCAATCCTTCCTGTCCATCCCACTTGAGAAGCATCAAAAGAGCACTCTGAACTGTGGTCATAGCCAACCATTTGGCACACAGGCTGCAAAATGCCTGAGGACATCGGGATGAAGATGGCAAATATTTTGACAGGTTACCAGTCCCAGTAACGGCACCTTCCCACAACAGCTGTGATTCACCGTTCTCGTCAGTGGCATGGAAAAAGTGACCCCTTCTTCCTTCAGAGGAGACAAAAGAAGCGCTTAAGAAAAAGCGTTTAAGGATATGGGCTTGTCCAGCAGAAAACCCGCGCAGAACTCAATTCCCACAGAAGCCGGAGGGTTCTTCCATCGACTTTAATCACCCTTGGGCTTTTTCTTGTCCACCTTTAAATACATGCTCCCTCCTCCCCGTAGCAGCGTGCAAACGAGAGCGAGGATGCCAGCAGATGGCAGGGAAGCCATCGCCGGCGTTAGCAGAGCAGCTGCCATTTCACAACTACTCACAGCAAGAAAATCGAGAAACCCGATGCAGTCAGCATGGCAAAAATGTCCCTGAAAGACGTGGCAACTGGGGAGGGTTGCAAAGAGCTACCCCCGGCACAGGGGCAGGCGGATGCTTCGGTCCTGACAGCGTTGGCTGAGGGCACGGATACAGAAACGCATGTCGGGCAGCAACCGCTCTGCCCCGCGGCCCTGCGCAAGGTGACGAAAACAGGTCCAGGGAAGTCAGGAACGAGGCAGCAAGGGAAGCGCCCATGTACCTAATTAAACCCAATCTTTTTGATCCTCACGTCAAAGGCATACGCCCATGCTCAGTTTGTTTTCAACCCCAAAAGAAGATTGCGTTGAACTTTCCTCCCAAGCCGCACCTCCTTTGACTCCCAGCTTCCCCGGCCTCAATGGCAGTTGGATGCAACAGCAGAGAAGGGGCAAAGGAAGAGATAAACGAATTAAGCAACTAATTTGGAAGCTGGGTTATATGCTGAATATGAAGTTCTGACCCATCACTGGGTCAGAACTGTGTCCAGTGCTGGGCCCCCCAGTGCCAGAAGGGCAGGGAGCTGCTGGAGCAAGGCCAGCGCAGAGCCCCAAGGATGCTCAGGGGATGGAGCATCTCCCTGGTGAGGAAAGGCTGAGAGACCTGGGCTTGTTCAGCCTGGAGAAGAGAAGGCTGAGGGGGATCTCCTCAGGGCTTATCAGTATCTGAAGGGCGGGTGTCAGGAGGGTGGGACTGGGCTCTTCTCAGCGGTGCCCGACGACAGGACAAGGGGCACCGGGCACAAGCTGGAACACGGGAAGTTCCACTGAAATCTGAGGCAAAACCCCTTTGCTGTGCGGGTGCCAGAGCAGCGGCCCAGGCTGCCCAGAGAGGCTGTGGAGTCTCCTTCCCTGGAGCCATTCCCACCCCGCCTGGACGCGGTCCTGTGCCCCTGCTCTGGGGGTGCTGCTCACGCAGGGGCTGGACGGGGGGAGCTCCGGAGGGCCCTGCCAGCCCCCGCCGCTCTGTGACTCTGTGATCACTACAGCAATGTGGCTCGATAGCTTCCAGGCCAAATCTGGCTGTCATTTATCCAGCTCAAAACCTGGTCTCCCCCTACCCTCATAGCTAGAAATCACAATTTAAGCCGCATGAGGCCGAACCCCAGCTTGTAACCACCAGCAGAAAGAAACAGCAAATTAACACAGGGCTCCAAAGGGTACTTGGCTGGACTCTTTGCAGATGAATTTGTCCCATGCTGGCACTTCTCTAGAAACCCTCATGCACACTCAGGAAATGCCCACAGCCCGCCCTTCTCGCGGGCACCCCTAACCACAGCCCCTGCACAGCCGCGTCCAGGCTGCCGCAGCGGAGAGCTGCGCCTTTAGCATAAAAATCACATTTCCCACTTCCATGCTCAAACCTACATTTAGGTGCCTCAACTAAACTCGAATTAGGGATCTCAATACTCATTCTTGCAATGTATTTATCCTCATGCAGCAGGGGCTGTAAGAAGAACTGGGGAAATGCAGCACAGAGGGGTTTCTCCAACACCAGCATTCAGACAGACCTCGTCTCCGAAGACAACCTTATTCCTAAATCAGTGACTTGTGACAGTGAATTTGCTCCCAGCAAAAGTTGCACCTCCTTTTGTGGGTGTGTTTGAAGGAGGACAGGCAATGTTTTTGCTTTTCTGAACGGTGCCCCAAGGAGTATCTAGCAATGGGGTCCGTGTCCCCTGGCTACAGCACCGCAGCGATCCATGGAGCTGTCCTGCAGCATCCTGCAGTAAAGCTCTTCCTCCAGAACAACTTCTGGTTTTTTTTTCAACTCGAGCTGTAAATAAAGGTGAAACTTTCCAGGAACCAAAGCAAAGATTGGTTTGGAAAGATTATAGAGTAATTATCACTCAGAAGGTTCAAGCCTGAAACCATATGAATAGACTCCCTGTATTTATCATAGACAGTTTACGTGGCATTGCCCTAGCTCTTTCTGGGTGCAAAACCCACTGATTACAATCAGAGAAGCGTTAAGGAGTACAAACACGCCAGCCTGGATCACACAAGGCTTCCATATGACCCACCGTTTCCTCCCATGCTCTGGACAAGAGCAAATGCTTCAGAGGAAGGAGGCAAGAACTTCATTAATGAGCAATTATGGAATAACCTGTGCCTCGGAGAAAACTGCTTCTAGCTGTGTCAAACACGGCTTGGCTTACGCCCTGAAATGCATTTATCTGCCTCCCTTTTATACAAGTATTTCTACCTACTGCAACTCATTATCTTCGTAAAAGTTTATTAAAATGCTTGGCTTTAACTTTCTACGACAAGAAGTTGCAGGGACCGATTATAGACCAGAGAGAGGCCGGAAAGGCAATGCCTGCCCTTGGGGGTTATTACAGGCACTGCTGTAGCACCCCAGAGTGAGAAAACATCAACCACCGAGGAGTCAGAAGCAAAGGTTTGGCCGCTGCTCCAGCAGAACCCCTCTGCAGGATCCCCGTTTGTAAGCACCAACTTACTTTACGCAGCTCGTAGCATTAGACCTGGGCTGAAGGTCCTGGCCTAGCTAGACCTGGCCTAGCTGAGAGCTTCAGCTCCCTTCCTGCTTGCAAATCAACCCACACACTCAGATGTTCGGCTCATTTACATCAGGCTTTTGTAGCCCCCTTTTCTCTCGCCTCCCCGACGAGCTGCCTTTGCGGCTGGCAGCAGGAAGCGCTCTGCGTGATCTGCGCGCCGCTGGGCATGAAGCATCGCTCACAGCAGAAGTTGCGGCTGGGCTAACGAGGCGATGGGAAGAGCAGGAGGCTGGTAACGTCGTTGTTGTGCGCTGCAATTAGACAACAAAGCTGCTCTGCAGCCAAAAGCTTCTGACACGAGCCCCAGACGCAAAAGCAGCGCTGCCTTTTCGCTCTCCTTGCAGCCACATTGCAGGGTAACCGCACCAGAGACACCGTTCCCGGCACACATCCACCCCAAACCTTGCTCTCCGTAGGAGAGGTGACGACCTGCAGTGCACAGGACTGCCCTGCCACCCTTATTCAGAGAGGCATCGCCTCACCCTAGCAACCAACTGACTTTTTTCCTGTTTTTCCTTCCTCTCAGCAGCCCGCACTTAGGAACGCGAGCGGAGCCTATTCGATTCAGTCAAATTGTTAAGCGGTGGCGAGAGCCCTCCCAGCTCCGGCGTTGTCTGCAATCGGGAAGCCTGACATGATTTCTTTATCGTAAGCAACTGCAGCTGATCCCGCACCGCCTGCCACGGTGGAACCCAGCAAACCTTCTTGTGGCTCTGCTTTAGCTTCAGTTCATTCACGTAAAAGTGATTAAAAACCGAGCAGAAGGGGTTCTAAGATCCATCTTCATTCCCATTAGAATTTTTAAGGCTTTCCCTTAAAAATCTTCCTTTGCAGGAGTGGAAACCCACATACAGCAGCATTTCTGTAGCACGGGTGTTTCCTTGCTTTCCATGCACATCACTCCCCCAGCCTGTAGAGCTTTCCAGCTATTGAAACTCCATGCCATTTTCCCAATTCTGCCAGAATTAGGTGGGAAAAGGAAGGTACTTTACTTCCTGGGGAGCATGAGATACCCATGTAGCCCTCTGATCAGAAGCAAAACCTACCACCGTCACTGCAGCGTGCAGCCGCCCTGAGAGCAGGGCACTGCTAGATCCCGCTCAGCGTCAAGGAATAAAATGGTGTGGCAACACGAAACATCAGCTGAAGCCACCAGGTCTGAGGTGGGGACGTGATGAGCCTTGCGGCGCTCTCCCAGCTCCAGGGCAGGTCCAAGCAAAGCCCCACGTTGTCTCAGCTTCCACTTCAATGTATCTTAAACTGGCACCTGTCTTCAAGGCCAAGGTCTTTGCCATCCTGGAACCATCTCCTTTGTAACTGAAGAGATAATTCATGAGAAACACAGCCTAAAATGAACCTGATCCATTTGGTTGCAGAGAGACCCTACACAGACTATACTCAGATGTTCCTTTTATCATTTAACTAAATGAAACTTTTAAATTTAGCTAAAGGACTGTGGAAAGTCGCCCTGGGAATTGCTGCTCAAAGCTCCCGGCTTCGAGAGGAGAGCCCCTGGGAGAAACCCGCTCCCTGCAAAAGGCTCTTATCGCTCCGCTAAGACTGGAGGAGCAATAACAGGAAGAAATTGTTTTGGCAGCACTTACACCATATAAAGTAAACTCACTGGTTGCTGTTGTATAAAATCTGACTGGAAAACACATGCAGCCATCATCCCCCGTGGCTACGGACAGCATCCCCCGCGGTTGGCGTGGGCTCCCGTGCATCTGCCCCGGCTGCACTCAACCTGCCGGCATTGCCCACGGCACGGTGTGAAAACGCTTACAGGACACCACCTTGGGCCCTACTTCTCCTGGCTTTCCCAGTTATCTATACGTGGATGCTGCAAGCGTGATCACAGAGGGTCACTGATGGACGTGGCGTGTGTTGCTTGCCCGCTCTTGCTGCTGCCGGGGTCTTTTTCAGCCCTGGTCTACGGTGTGGAAATCAGAGAGCGGAGCAGTTTAGGATGTGCTCTGCACCCAGGAACACTGCCGCACTCCCTACAGCAGCAGGGAGGGATGGGAAGGTGGTAACAGGCTGTGAGGCTGGTGCCTTTGCTCACCGGGAAGCACCCTTCCAGTGCAAACCCAACTCCTTGCGCTGGTGCTCCTCTTCCTCGCTCTCCACGAGCTCAGGCAGGACCCTCCAGGCACCCAGCCGACAGCATCCTCTACACCAGCATGGGCAGAGGAGGCCAGGCACTGCCGTGGTGCCGCGGTGAAGCCCAACACCAACCGCTTGCCCAAAGCTGAGAGCCTGCAGGCTCCTCAACCGCACCACTCCGGCTAGACGTGCGACTTCATACCACTTCAGTGAAACAATTCCAGCGCTGAGGGCAGACGCTCACATCGGTGGCATTGTTTTTACACACAATAGGCATTTTTCATATCTGCGAGTGAAACGGGGCAGTTTTAATCTGATTAGTAGTTCTCTCAAACAAGTCTCTGAGTGTACGGGAGGCCTCTGGCAGACAATGTCAACCCAGTTTCAGTGGGATGGCATCAGCTGCTACCCCGCGCCAGCCTGGTGTAAGCAGAGCAGCAAGAGCAAAGGAGCTACAACCGCTCCCAGTGTGGCTTGTTCAGATGAGGGATGCAGGACTGCTACCACCAGGCTCCCCATCCCTCTGCCAGGCACACGCTTTGCTCCGCTTGTCACCGTAGCATCAGAGAAACCTTTTGGTTCGCCTTCTCGTGCCAGCGCACAGCGGCGTCAGCCACCCTGTTTCTACAAATCCAGCAGAGCCCTCGAACCGAAGCTGGCGTCTGTTGAAGCGAGGGTACCAGCAGCTCGCCGCGGCAGCGAAGGAGCCAGCATGCATCTCCAGCTGCCTCACCAGCCGGGTGATGACACCCTCACCAGCCAGTGCTAGATCCAAGAGGGCTCTCCTCCCCACCTACGCACACTGAAGCACAGCACCTGGACCAAGACAAGCCTCCAGCAGCAAACTCCCTCCCAGCACAGGGCAGGTTGCTGGCAGCTCCGTGCAGCCCGTGCGCAGAGGGGCTGGCTGCCGGTGCAGGCTCTCCGGGCCTTTTTTGGGGCAGCAAATCTCAGTTCTCGGGACGCAGAGTTTGCAAAAACCCTGGGAACTTCCACGCTTAATTCTGCCCCGGCACGCAGCAGCGGAGGAATGTCACGCATGCGGCTTCACTCTTTACACCTGCCTCGGTTTGGCGTTTTCCCTCTTTCGGGATAGCAGCCAAAAGCAAACGAAAAACCCAGGGAAGGGGTGCCGAGAGCCTGGGCAGGCAACTTGAGGGGTGAGCAACCATCCCCAGAGCCAGGGGGAGCGCAGTTCGGACAGCAAAGCTTTGGAAAAGTTGTAGCCAAAGTATTACACGCAGCCCTGCACAAGAGGACCTGTGGTTTGAGGAATGGTGTTTTGCAACTTGGATAGCGCAGCCTGGGAAATACGGGCTATCGCTGCCAACCATCTAAGCCATAAAGATTAGTTAAGGGAAAAAAAGAAAGGCAAAGTGAAAGCAAACACAGGCAGCGCAGGGTTCGCTCCAGCGCTCAGATAAGAAACTGAGGCACAGACAGGTTAACAGGCGTCCTCGGTCACGCCACGAGACTGTGGCAGATGAAAACAGAGCCTGCCACGTGCTGCACCTGCCTATGTACCCCTGTGCGATCCAGGCCGCATTTTTTGGCCTCTCAAAGGCAGGGTTTTGATGGGTTTCTGCATCCCCCGCATCACTTGACGCATCTGCTGCACATCACCCGCAAGCAGGAGCGGGCTGGGCAGCAAGAAGCTGCAAACTGTGATGAGGGACCATGCCCTGACTCCGGTTTCACTCCACGTTTTCCTTAACCCTGAGGATTCCTGTGAAAAACCTGAGTGGCAAGCTGGAGCAGAAACGCGGGGATCCAGGCTAAGCACGAACTCTGCGCAAAACCAGCTTTGAGCTTTGCTGGTCCGCCAGCAGCCCTGGATACTCTGCAACATCCTTTTAATGCAGCTAGGCATTTTAGGATGTGAGCAAGACCGAATCCTGCTCTTGCCCCAAACAATAGGCTCTGCAATAATGGTGCAACCAGAATTTCCTGTGCAGCGGTGCGCGCCAGCTCCCGGGAGAAAATACCATGGGAAAGCGCTGCCGCGAGAAAAGCCGCTTTTCAGCGCACCGGGGCAACTCCTCGAGGCTCCCGGGGACACGGTTTTTGCAACAAGCAAAGCACCGCAACGAAGTCCAGGCCGGGAAGCAGGCAAAACCGCACCAGCGGCTTGAAACAGAAGCCGTCCAGCCTGGGAATGGCTGTGGATAATTAATTATCCCACCGAGCCTTTTGCAACATCTGGACGTGGCTTTCTCTCACGGATATTTCACTACCCTGCACAGCCCTTGTGAAAACATCACGTCGAGCAGGCTATGATTTGAAAGGCTTCAATCTCAGCTCGGCTGGGGTAAACCTGAACAACGTCACCGCTCTCGTGGTGCGGGAAGCTCAGGAGTGGGGCTGGCCTCATGCATCTCTCGCAGTAAGGCAACCGGTCCACAGATGGCATGGGTCCCGGCAAGAAAAGAGCTACCGTTGGCACTGCATCAAGCACCGAGAGGTAGCAATTGCATTCAAAATGCTCCGGGTAGAGCTTCTACCGAGAATGAGGGATCAAAACGGCTTGCAATCCCAAACACAAAGAAAAGCACATGAAAAACTCCTACAGCAAAACAGGAACTGGGTATTCCACAGCTCTGCTGGGCTCGAGGATTTGAGGAGGGACGGGGAGAATTATTAGTGAAACAGGAAAGGATTAAACCAGCGTCCTCGACACAGATACCACCAGCACCCTGCTCCAAGCTCAAGAGCTTTTTTGCCTTTCCACCTGACAGCACAACACGAAAGCTGCGGGCTTGAAGCTGCCGCCGCCGCGCTCCTGGGCTCTGCTGCCGTCCCGTCCCCGGTCCAGGGCCCTCTGACCCTTCTCAGCTGCGGGAGATGCCACGTTCAGCATGCAACACGGGGTGGAGGACCACCCTCACACACTCAACATCCTTCTGCAGTCTCATCGTTACCATCTCTCTCGCTCTACTCATGACACTTGTCACCAAACGTTGGCGTCATTCTTTGCCTATGATCTTTTTCAAAGAGGGGCAGAGACCGTTTTTTCACAGGTTTTTGGCCCCAAAGTTACTTACTTGCCTAAAAGCATCCATAGTAAAATATGGAAAATACAAGCATCTTCTTTTACGCCCAGCAGCACCGCGCGGCAGCCCCTTCCCCATCAGCCCAGGAAGCCCCTTGCCATGGACACGCAGAAAGCTCAGCATTTATTTCAAGAGGAAAAAGGTCAGAAAACAAGTGATGGCACCTGAGCCTGGCTCAGCAGCGACCCCAAACAATTCGGGATGCTGCAGGAGACCTCTTGGAACTAACACAACCGGCCAAATTTAGTCCCGTACTGCTGGATTTAGCACGTACATAGTGCAAATTGTTGCAAAGCACGTCGGTACGGGCTGATTCCAGACCCAGCGCTCGGGGCCTTTGCTCCAGGGGTACGCCGATACACAAGACCAGCTTCCAAGGAAAAACTGTGCACGTTGAACTGGCGCGTTGAACGGGAGGCAGGTAAAGCGGAAGCAAAGACTTTTTCACCCCATTTCTTCCATCAGCTCACCTGACTTGTCTCTATCTTGTTCTCCCCAGCTACGAAGAGGGGATGAGAGGTGTCGCACCCCCATGTAGCGGCTCCCACTGCACGGCAGGGCAGGACTGCCCCCCGCCAGCACGGAGGGGGGCAAACCCACGCCGGCCTCTTACAGACAGTCAGCTGCACCTACAGCAAGTAGATGTTTAAATGCAAAGAAAGCAAAGCCTCCATCCCAAGATTAAGGAGGGTTTGGGATGGGGAACCGAAGAGATGAGGACAGAGACGGTGTGGCCAGAGGGTGCGTGCTGGGTGGGACCCCCAGTCCAACACGCACCCCACGCCAGAAAGCCAACCCCCAGAGCCCCAGCAAAGCTCCTTGGTGTTTCCACAGCGAAAAACTGGCTTTACTGTCCATGTGTGTCTGGCTTGGGTCAGGACGAGCTACTGGCAACTCGGAGACGTGTTCAAATGAAGGGAGACACAGAGCTACGGGCTCCAGATGGGGCGATGCCCTCTTTCCAGAGAGGAAGAAGGGAAAAACCACGTGCAAGAGCAGCCTGAAGCTCTGGGAGCTCAACCTACAGCAAAAAGAAAGCCATTTACCGGGAAATAGTTGGAAAACGCATTTTTAAGTGGCTTCACTGAAAACAAAATCCAACTCTACTCCACGATTTCTTATTTTAACGACAGGGAGCCGGTCTCGCTGCACCCAGCCCTCCGCACGCAACGCTCCAAAACTCATTCTCCAGCGTGTAGGCACACAATAATTTTGTTATACCATTTAGGCACCAGGGAACTCTTCCCCAGGAGGCTGTAGTTTCCAAACGTGCATCGCGGCCTGCGTAATTATCAAGCCGAGCTCACCCTGCCCTTCTCCCGTGCTACTGAAACCCTTTATAATGTTTGCAAAATGCCCCCTTCTGGCAAATTATAACTCAGGTTTTCGGGTCATATCGTGTAGATGAAGAAAACTCCAATAAATCTGTCATTTAACGGAAAATTAATGTTGCATCCTAATGTCAGCACTGAGCACAGAAATAACCTTTTCCACAGACAGCTATTGCGTGTTGGATATACCAAGGCCAAACACAACAAACCTTAAATAAATAAAAGCCCCACAAAAAGCAAAGTGGGCGATGCTTACGCCCTGAAACGCGGCTGGCAAGAGGCCACGGGGCAAGACACGTGTTCAGATCCCCGGCTCGTGGTGCTGGCAGGAACCTGGTCCACGGAGGCGGCCGGGGTGGGAGCAGCACCCGCCCGGCCCCGGACAGCAGCGGCCACGCAGACGGCTGGGCGCTCCTTTTGCATTTGTGTGCTCCTTCTGTTTCTCCTTTTTTTTACACAAGTTATTTATGGCAGGTTTGGGGTTTGTTTTTCTTAAAGCGAGGCAGAGTAATTTTATTAAATCAGCTCATATTATTGCAAAAATTGGGGAAGTCTTTGAGATGACAAGACACAAACAAACAGCCAGGTAAATACAGGCAGAAATAATCGCTCCAAGCATAACCGGGTTGCCGTAATTAGCTGGGTGGTTTTCAGCACCTGGCCTCAGATCCTCAGGACTCCTGAGACCATTTCTGAGAGGTCTTAGTAAGGTAAGTCCAAAAGCAAACCCATTCTCATGCTTCCCCTGGAAGTTTCACAGGAGCCCGCAAGCTGAAAAGAATAAAAAAACCACCCAACAGGACTGTTTAAAGCAATTAGCGCTCAGGAAAAGGAGCGGAAAAGGGAGAGGGCAGGGGACTCCAGTGCTCGGGGAACCAGGATGGAAAGAAATAAAGTTTGCAACAGGTATGGGCCGTACCAAAAATGGAGCAAAGGGCCAGAAAATCAACCTATTGCACCCATGACTTCTAGTACCCAGGATCAGGATCAGGAGCTGTAGTTTCCAGGCTCATCTTCTCAAGGCAGACCTCTCCCCAGCGCTTCCAGCTTAACTCATCAGGAGGCTCCCCCGAAGGAGACGATGCCTCTTCCCTTCCCTTGCTTGCACGCGTACGTGCGATGCACCTGCTTCCTCCTCCTCCCACGAGCAGCTTCTCCCCTCGGACCACCGGCTCCTCGGTGCCAAAGGGCCCGCGTCCCACCCGCGCAAGTGATGACGGCCACCCAGAGCTCCCGTGTGAGAGCCCCGCCAGCAGCCGGCCGAGCTCCGGGGCCCTGGGACGGGTCTTCTCCTGCCGGAGGAGAGCACAGCTGCGAGCTCGCTGCAACCCCTCTGAACGAGGGAGCCCATCGGAGGCCGCCCAGCCGCCCGTCCTGCCCCGCGTCCCCACCGCGGCGGGCACCAGCGACACGGGAGGACACGAGGTTTTGCGCCGGGCGGCTCTCGCCACGTAACCCCCTTGGGTAACACAGACCCCGGGGCGGCACAGCACCCACCTCCCTGCCCCGCCACGACCACTCAGTCAGGGTTCACCTTACAGGAAGGTGTAGAAACCAAATTAATTCCTTCCAGCTGTGCACGAGGGCACAAAGAGCATTCACACAGCAGCAGGGAAACGAGATGGCACAGCAGAAATTCGGCGCTCCCAGTCTGTCCAGTCCCTTGCTCGACCAGGGACCGAACGCCGCTCGTGGGAGCCGTCCCGCCAGCGCCGGGCACCCTCGGCACGCGAGCGGGGCAGCCCGAACGCCTCTGTGCCGGCTCTCCAGCAAAGCACCCGCCTGGACCGGGCCAAGTTAACTCCCTTTAACAGACATAAATTTGGCACTTTTAATTTTCCCCAAAGCCAATCGGTGAGGATATCACGGCGGGAGCGAGCAGCATTCCATAAATACTTGATTTAAACAGTTACAGCACGTTTAGATCCGGCTCGCTGCGCCGCAGACTGAGGTTTTAATAACCTCCAACCAGCAGGACCGCCAAGCCCCGCGCAACGAGTGCTGCGCCGCGGCCCGGCGCAAAGATGGAGCTGGCTTTGCCGGGAGCCGACGTCGCTCGGGGGGGGAAGCGTCGCACCTCGTCTCACAATACAACGCGAGGGAGGAGCGGGCAGGTTGTATCGCTGTTAATCCCTGCATTTTAAAATATCTCGTCTAACAAACGTTAAGGTGTAAGACAAAACCACAGAGGTGGAGATCTGAGCACGGCATCCAAGAGGAACCCTCCAGCCAGGCTCTGTAAACACATGACTACGATTTTCTCACCGAGGTTGCCCCATCAGCTTCCCCGGGACTCCTAAAACCGGTAAGGACTGAACCCTCCCAGCCAAAAACCATTCACTAAAGCCAACAGAAATACTCTCCTGGATGCAAACATACTTTGAATCAGCCCGGGTGAGTAATGACCCAGTTCTCAGGCGCTTCACACGAGCGTAAACCGGGCATAAACTACCGAAATCTGACGCACACGGTGGAAAATAAACCGTATTAGAGCGATTAGAGCCGGGCCCAGGGTCGCGACTGCCCCGCTCGGCTCCAGGCTGGTCCTTCCTCCCCAGCTCAGACACCAACAAAACCCAACGACAATCCAAAAAATTATTTCCATCTGACGTTATAATGAGTTTTGGGGTTTTGTTTTTTTTTTAAATTAAACTGGACTTTGTGCTCGCATCGGGGGGCAGGGGGGTCTGCCCCACACCCACCCGTGCTGGGGGGGG